>JAVCKT010023939.1:12379-28175 GCA_032273925.1 Rhynchotus rufescens
ACTAACTGTTATGAATCTATGGTTAGGCATTCCTTGCAAGCATCTTAAACTTAACTCTGTGGTGACTAGTGACATGAGCTTAACTTGAATTTGCAATAAATAAAAGAAAGGCAATTAAATTCATCCAGTTCTGCAGCACATGCCAAATGTGGTTATTGACATGAAGGTCAAGGTTCTGGTAAACATATCCTTTTATATCCTACATTTGGGATCTTTCAGAAACTAGTGATTCAGTAAAAAAGAATGGAGTCTATTTGTCCACTAGTTAGATGGCTGCAACCCAGACATCAGCACCTGAGCAAGAAGCCTTAGGAGCTATAATCAGTGGAGAGAATAGGCACATTTGTAATGTGATTCATTCCATCTTAGAGAAATACAAAATAGGTCAGAAAAAATGGCACCATGTAATTTCCATTTCTTTCCAGTGACTATTAGATGATCAGTTCAAATACAGATATGTACACTGCATATATCTAAAGTTACCTGAGCTGCATTTTGCTTCTAATTCAGACATTTAAAAACTAGATGCCTATGTCTGGCAAAGTCGCCTTATGTTCCCTTAGGAATCAATAGGAAAAGCACCTCGATCTAAGACAGGACTAGCAGTCTGATGTGAATAGTCCTCTGGATGAGTGTTCTCTCCTCTGCATCCTCTTAGGTGCAGAGGGTGCAGGTTCCTCCACATCTGAGAAGGGATTAGGCTGGACTGGGATAACGAACTCATAAATGTCTAAAGATAGTTTATATGAATCCACTCAGAACTGTGTTGTACTGCCTGGTGTTCCTGTGAGATATCGTCTCTTGTGATCCTCATGCATTATTCAAAGACAAAATATCAGTCCAGCACACTGGATTGTTACCAAATTTCAAAAGACATACTATTGTAATATAAGGACAAGTAAACAGAAGCCCTGTGGAAAGCACTTTCAAAATATAATGATAGTCCTTCTTTAATTATTGCAACACAATGTGCTTGTGAATATATTGTACATTGGATTAGAAGACTGATCTATCCTTTCATTTGCAGGTTAAGCTGCTTTCCCACACTCAGTTATACCACCTTCACAATTTGATAGTATTTCATATGTTCGTGAGAGATCCTCTTCATGGTATAGCTGTTTATAGCCCTGAGACAGCATTAAGCTAAATAAGCATATGTTCTTAATTTATTTTAAGGCCTCCTTTGGTTAATCCAAACTGAACACAGTTTTTAGGGAAATCCAGTGGAGGCAGGTGAGAATACTGACATGTTTGCCTTTTTCAGGATAACTGAGGGTCTCTCCTCTGAAATGTGCAAATTCACAGTAGATCTGCTTTTAATACATGCATTAGTTGTTGAAATGTCACTGGGAGAAAATTAAACATTTCACAGGATACACTGTTGAGGGAAGAAATAATTTTTGTACCCTGCATTTCACTTCATTGGTAACAACAATAGAACACCTTCTCTTCTCCTGAGTTTATGGTGTTTAGCATAAAATGTGTACAGCCTTCACCCTTCCAATAACAACAAATCTAGTCTGGCCAGGAGTTCTGCACTTAACCCAGAAAATGTTTTAGTTAATAATTAACTTACTTCGATTTCTCTTTCTCCCACCATTTCCAGTGACAGGTCTGGTCGGAAGGGCTTCTCTCCTTTGCCTCTCTCTACTCTGTAAAGTTTCTCTAATAAGGGAGAAAAGGCACAAACTTTTAACCAATAATAACAATAATAATAATAACTAGAACATTCCTGGCAAATATTGTGCCATGGTAATGTTAAAAGTACTACTCAGATAGAAGCCTGAAAGTCAGCTCTGTCGATCTTCGATGTGGATTTCTACTTTGAAACTTTTCTAAACATAAAGCACAAGATCAAAACAGTCTTGAAGGTCTCTGAAAAGCAAAACTAACAGGCATATACATGAGTATTTATTAGTCCCAGAGGACATGGCTCTGGCATCATCCCAAGTGAATGTTAGTCATTAAGAGTGTGCCTTTCAGCATGAAGTAAAGCTGTAGCAAAAAACAATACAGGAAATCCATTATGATACTGAAACTTGATCAAATGTGTAGAGACCTACAATTGTCATCTGATCAGTTCAAACTATCCTGCAAATGCTTGGCTTCTTTTTAAAATAGGCTATTAATATGTGTAATTTTAAAATATTGCATTTGGTAGCTCATTTGTACTCTTTCCATGAAATCCATCCTCTAAAAGTTATCCGGCCTCAGAACACATCAGAATGCAAGCCTGGTTTGCAGGACTCAGTTTAAGTAAATTGATTGAGAGCTATAGAAAAAATAGGTCTCTCCCCCTCCCCAAACTCCAAGAGTTCCAGTGAGAGGGAGTGCATGCGGAGAAACACTTTTAACATGCAGGGAATGGAAAGAGAGAAACAGGATCAGCAAACAAGCCTGAAACACTTACTGTTAACATCTCATTATGTTTAGGAGACCATTTTGTTAATGGAAGCATATGATGAGATGAGGAAGGTTTGTCATCATGATGGTATGTACAAGTTTAGAGCTGCTAGGGATGCCTAGGTACAGGATAATTTCAAAAAGACACTAGTTCTTGGTAGTTATGTACCAACATTGTGGTGTAGAAGTGTTGCTAGAGAAAGAGCAAGAGACTTTGCTTAGCAGTCTCCAAGAGCTATGGACATCAGAAACTGCTTAGGAGTTGCCTGTGAACTGAGAGACATAACAAGTTGTTCAAGTCTCCTATATGCAAGAGGACTGTGTCAGATTTCCATGCTGCACATACACCTGAGAGCAGAAATAACAGCAAATATTATCAACATTGCAATTAGTCAGCACCAGAAAATAGTGGCACGAGGAGGCAAGTTGAATTGAGTGACTGACAAGATTTCGATTGACTGACAAGATTTCACAGTCTCGAGCTGTGAATGAGATATTTCTGCAGGCAAGTGGAGCAACCAGCTGGCCTAACAGCTGTCTCACAGAGAAGTCAGTGAAGAAGACTATGACCTAGTTATTGTTACGCATTAGAAATCAAGTCCTGTATGTCTGGATTCTTTGTGGATCCTTTCTCTCATTAATAACAATATTTTATGTTAAATTAATCAATTCATATTTGTAGATTGAGAACATTAGGTCACTGAGTACCAGAAAGAAATGTACCTGAAACTATCTGGAAGTTGAGTTTAATTTTCTCAAGTTTGTAGATCGAAGTTAGATACAGATTCTCTTAAATAACTCTTCTAAAATTTGAATGCAGTCCTTGTTGCTGCCAATGAAGCCCTGGCCAAATTGTTATATCAGTTGGGCTGAGAAATCAGTATAATGCCTTCTAACTTACAGAGATTAATTTCTGGCATCCTAAACATTTAAAGACTTTCTATGAGAGACTTAACAAATGAATCTAGCATGCAACAGGGACATCTTTTTGCCCATTTACTGTTGATTTTACTTGAACATTCCTTTCCTCCTTTTTATCTGAGATATTTGCAAAATAATGGTCAACCCAAAGGTCAATTCCAAAGCCAGATGATGCCACAAAAAGTCATCTATCAGTCTACTAGACATCTGCTAATGCATTTAAGAAAAGGAGGTATCATGAAATATATGATACGCTCATTCAATTAAAAAAAATGAAAATTGGAAAGAAGGATGGTGCTTTTTTTTTTTTAAAGGTACACTGAATTCAGACTTATCAAACAGGTTGTGGGCTCAATATGTTCATTGCTGTTTTACTAAACATTCTGATATGTATGGCCATCTCCAGCAGCAGACAGCCTGCACCAAGAGATGCTAAAAATCCTTTCAGTTGGATGGATTGACCTAATAAAATTTGAAAGGGACAATTTTTCTGAAATGCCCAAATGCATTGGTAAGACACATGTTAAACTTAAAACTAGGAACCTGATTGTGACTGACAGCCACAGTCAAAGAAAGAGTGAGGATATGACTACATCTGAGAAAAACTCAGAAACATCGTGTCTGCGGCTAAATGTATGACAACTACCACAACATAGAAGATCTGTAACTGATCAGCAAAGAGTTTAAAAGATGCAGTATTTGCTTTGTCAGCCCAAATAAGAAAGGAAGATAACCATTCTTTTGCTTCTCCATCTATTTTGGGCATATTGTAAAAACCCCTTATTCGTGAGGCTCGTGCCTGCTTCTCCCAAGGAAAAAGAATAGAAGAACTTCCATTTTCTGAACTATAACTTATTCACACGTGGCTCTGGGAACTACCTGTCATACAGTCCCTTCTCTCAAACCTCAACTCCTGGAGAGTTCGGTTGAAGAGGAAGAGGCACCTCTAACCTCTCTTAGATCCACACTTAAAAAAATGGTAATGTAAAATGCGATATTACCCTGTATGTGAATATAGACTTATGATAACGCAAGATGTTGAGCCTATCCCAGAAGTTGTTCTGAAATGTTACTCAGGAGAAGAGTTATTATGCAGGCTGGTCGCTGCTCTAGATACTTCAACAAATGCAAGGTGGATCTATCAGAATGACTCAGAATCAAAGGTAATACCTAGACTTGTTGTTAGTAACTGTTACTAGGAGAATCCCAAACTCACACACCTTTATGGCAGTTGTAATATATAACAACGTATGGGTTCTGGGAACTAGGATCAACACTGCTGTTAGCCACACACTTAATGAATGCTGTACAGGAGGAGGTGGGTTTTCTGATAGAAGTTAAAATACCTAACTTAATTTTGCCAGAATTTACACTTTTTAAAAGCCAGCTCTTCTCTCATGCTATGCAACTGAGTTTTCTTTGTTTTTCTGTGTTGACATTGCTTAATTTTGCTGCCAAATATGAGTTGTGCACAGCACACGATCAGAAAAAAACCTTTTTTGCAACCTTTAAATGTTACGATAGATCTAGGCAGCATTGGGTAATGTTAACTTCTGTAATGTTGTGGCAGAGGGGGAGTGGGAGGAAGAAGGAGAAGAAAAATAAATGCAAACTTCATTTTCAGAAAGAAGAGTGACAACTGTCCCCACAACGAGATCTTCAAATGGACTCTTCATTGATCATAAAGGGAAAGAAGCAGTAGATGAAGCACCTACCTGAGACAGTGCTTTTCACAAAAAGCTGTGGAGAATGGGCTAGTTACAGCTCCACCAGGCTTGGTGGCTGCAGCGGAGGAGAACTTCGTGGCTTTACCTTTAGTGTCCTTGCACGCTCCAGTGTAGAAGGTCTCCCTGCGCAGGATGATTTCTTGGGCAATGATCCCGTAGCTGTACACGTCTCCCTTCTGAGACACATTAGCGTGGCGAAGGTGCTCAGGAGCCGTCCACAGGTCTGAGATTGAGGTCACAAAAGGGGAGCAGGTGAAAGAGGAAGAAAAAAAAATTGAAAAGAGTGGCACTTTTCAGAGAATATTTTGCCATAGTAACTGTTCCTTTTTACTCTTTTCATATCAAACTCCATGCTCACTGGTACTATTATTTTGCCCATTAGCACTTCTGATGAGAGAAGTGCTCAATGCACCAATGCAGGCTAGACAACACTCTGATCTGGTAGTTTTCAATCTTCTAGGGTTTGTTGACCCTACTGTATGCAGATCCTCACACATCCAGAACAATTAAGATTATTAATAATAAACTGGTTTGTCTTAGGAACCTTTCTTAAATTTTTTTAGAAATAGCCTGTGCATGTGTACAAGACCAAGGAATGCCAGTGCTCTAAAAAATGTGTGAGATGTAAACTCTTTGCCAGAAGCAAAGACTGTTTTATGCAAGATGCCAGGTGAGAAGACTCTAGTATTTCCCACTGGCCTTAGCATCATGACGCCATTGAAGTAATTCCAAAATGCTCTTGAGACAGATATAATATTGCTTGCTCATAATCTCTTTCTTTCTCCAGAGATTATTAATCTGTTTTTCTAGTATACCAAGCACCATTGTATATCAAAAGCAGAGTATTGCCATGGTATGGCAGTTTATTATGACATGGTGCAGCCAGAAAGCAACACTGAAGCAACATCCAGCCACAATGAATCTATAGATCTTCTGGGGAACAATAAGTTTTCTTCAAGGAAGGAAGTCTAGGAGCTAAAATTTTGAGGCTATTTCTCAATGCATTTATTTTATGTGCTGCTAAAATAAAGGATGAACATATAAAAATATGAATTTAAATATGAAATTTATTAAATAAGAAATGAAGTTTTACATCCTGTGCACTTTTGCTGTGCACTTTTTTTTTTATCTTCTCATTGCTGCTCAAGGGCACATATATGTTTGAATGTAAAATTTTTCTTTAAATCCTGATGACTCAGGTTCTCCTCAGGTCATATATTACAGTTATAGTGCAATGCTGTATTTTTTATTCCCGAAACAGACTGTATGGATTCAGAAGACCTAATTTCAGATAGGCTTCTCTTTTCACTCAAGTTCATGTAGGAAATAGAAAAGGAGTAGAAAGGAGTGCTCATTTTTATTATAATGTCTTCAAAATAGTTGATGACATAGAAAAAGTAAAGAAAAAAGAAATGATTCCAATCTGACTGAATAGAAATGGCTGGACACCTATTTAAGGAATGGAAACTATTAATTATATCATTAACAATTTTTAAAGAAGTTCAAAGTGATAAGTGTTAACATTTAAATTAAATTACAGAGCACTGTCAGAATATGTAAAGTAACACATGCAGATTGCACTATCAGATCAATGACAGTATCATGTGCTACTTATCTTCTTTTTGATTCTTCACACAAATTCACCATTATTGCTAGGAGTTATTTGCCTAAGGCCCTTCAATGCTGCAGATGCCTCTTACAGTCCAGCCACCTGTGAGACATCTATGTCTTTTCAAACATAAATTGAAAATTCATCTTTTTTTATCCCTCACCTACACTCCCTAATTTCTTTCTCTACCTGCTAGTATTTCTCACTGATTGTGTTATTTAAGTTAAAAAAACAGTTTAGATGTAATTTATATAACAGATGCTACATGAAAAAGGGGTAATGCATGTCTTGTCCATTGTAACATATATAAATGGATCAAATTGTATTGTGAATATAACAAAATACCATGGTTTGGAAAACATGATGGAGAATCCAAATAAATACTGTTTTTACCTTTCTTTGGTGGTAGAATTGAATGACAGCCAAAATCAGTGATCTTCACCACCATGCGATTGTCCACTACACAGTTCGTGGATTTAAGTCGACCATGGACTTCAGTTTTGCTTGAGTGCAGGTAAGACATTCCCTGTGGTTGATAATAAAGGAGAGAGAAAGCAAGACTTTGTATGAGACACTCAGTTCTTGCTACAATCAACAATAACACCTATCCACATAATTAAATGGCCTTTATCAGCAAAGCATATGCAGAAATCACAATTCCCTCTCACAGAGGAAAAGAACTATTATTTTACAGAAGAAACTTTCCAAGATCAAAGAAGAAGTTAATGAGGATGGATCATTCGATGGACTATGTCTTAACCAGAGACCACTGAACTTCTCAGCAAGGTATGGCATGGCAACTTGGGTTTTGATAAGATTAAATTGGTTAATTGGTTACATTAGGTAATTAGGGATATTTATTTCCTCTCACATAGGTTTTTTTTTTTCCTTTGCAACAAATACCATTCTGGTAAAACTAGTACACAATTTGCTCCATTTCACACACTTTAAAAAAAAGGTTCTAACTACATTGACTGTCCAAACAGTCATAATACGTGAGAAAGGAATTACTACTTTTGTGTGTAGATTTGAGGATTACCACAGAGACGAACTTCTGTTCCAGGACAGATCTTTTTCTGCAAAGCAGAATGCAAGATAAGGGTCAACGCAGAGAATGTTGGATGATGCACTGTGGCTTATGTAATGCAGGACATTATACAGGCAGTCACAGAGGTCACTGTCCATGAGTTTCTCTATACTAGTCAATACCTAATATCAGTTACCTACAAGTGAGCACTATGAGGACTTGCTGATTCAGTTTCAACTGTATTTTTCTAGATTCAGACTCTGACTCACAAAATGCACATCAGTGTACACAGGTGTGTAGTTTGCCCCTTTTTACTCATCACCTCTGAATTTGGCTCAGTTACTCTATAGCAGTCAAATATGGTGTAATATATCACAAGGGGCCAGGAGTGAGGCGCAGCAGGAAAAGAACTTTATTAAGTGGGTGTAAACTGAAGAAAGGAGTAGCACATGCTAATTGCCTCTTGTTTTATCCTCCTGTTTAGTCCTCTTGTTTTATCTTCTTATTTAGTCCTCTTTTTCTATAGGTCAGAATTCATATTCTGCAAAGACCCTAAGGATCATGTTATGTCCATTTAGTTTCTTCATTGAACTGTCTTTCCATTTCAGTACATATATCTCATTCTCCTGGATGCTAGCTGACAGGCTTTAAATTGGATTACATACTTCATACGGTTATTAGTGTAGCATAGAGCATGCTAAGTTTTCTCTCCTTTGGCACTCCCTTTTGGGAATGGATCAGAAAAGGCTATAAAAAGATCGTTGAGACATGAGCTTAGTTTTAGGAAGAGTAGATGTATGTCTGAGAACCAAGCAGCCTGCTAGAGCTGTAATCCTTTAACAATGTGGTTGGACTGGTTATCCTTGGCCTATCTAGACCATGCCAAAATTTACAGAAACTGTGTTCACTCCAAATCCAAGCAGCATGTTTCTCAATTAAGCAGCTTTTAATCATGCAGCCCTGCGGATAATATCCAGGATGTTTTGCTGCAGCTGCACCTTCTTCCACCTCTTGCTTAGAGCGAACAGGAAATATACATACTGTTATAGCTGCAGTTACTTATCAGTTTTAGCATCAAAGGGAAGGCAAAAAATAACTTAAATTTACATATGCCAGGGTTTTCCTGTTACCAGTTTCTGTGAGCAGATGTCTCATAACTTAGTCTTCCCTTTCTTTCTATCTTAGGTACTTACCTGGAAACACAGAAACCATTAGGAAGTTGCAGAGTGATTTTCAAAATTCATGTTGGCCTACATCACCAATCCATTCTTATAACCTCTACTCTGAAGGTTTAGCTCTGACTGAGACCTTAGAACCATTTTCCTGGCACAGTGCAGAAGTATTACAGCTGCTTGCACAATATCCTGCAGTAGGTCCTTATTTAATCAACAATCTTGCAATGGCAGCATGTATGCTTATAACTGCCAGGCTTGATTAGTGCAGCTCATTCTTAGCAGAACTTTCATCAGAACTCCTTTGTCACGTACAGCCAAATCCATGTAGCTACAGGTGGTGCCCGCCAGACACAGAGACAAAAAATACAGGAAAAAAAAAAAACAGAGCATATTTAGGGATTCCCCATTGCCTACCTAACTTTCTCCAGTGGACTAGGGATGCTCTGGAGTAGTCACTGCTTGATTAGATGTGTCAGGGAATCACCTAACCTGCTCTGCTGGGAACGAGGACTGTTTGGTCAACAGTAAAAGCAGGGTGTAGGAAAGCAGTGGTGTACAGAGGGAGATTGTATCAAAAGCAAGGTAAAAGAACTGCAGGAATTGGTAATAAGTCTTTTAACTGCAGGCAGAGCTAAGACTGGGCTTGAAAAGAGCAGACACTGGGGTGAGGTCAACTGGAGCTGAAAACTATGAAGTGGTTTAAGTAAAGCAAGAAACCAAAAAGACAGGGTGCCTGGAGATTTGGCAGCTTTAGTTTGGGAAAAGCAACAGAAGTGCATGGCAATGCCTAAACCTAGGAGACTACAGCACAGTAGGAAGGGAATAGGGAAGGTTGACAAGTCATCCAAACTGGCTATAAATTGTAGATATTCCTACATAGATAAAGATTTTCAGAAAAATACTGTGAACCCTCTCTACTAACATGATTAATAATGCTCAGGATCTATTCCACAGAAATGTTGTTGAGTGACTTCTATTCTTAGACTCCTTTTCCCTGTTCCTGATGCTTCAGTGAATGACTGGATATGAAATCTCAGCCCTAATGAAGTCACTTTCATTTGGCCATTTGGTTACTAACATCTGAGAGACTGATATTTCTCCTGCTTTCTTATAAACAGAGCCAATACCAATTGATGTTTTCCTAGGAAACACCTGCAGGTGAACTGCAATGTGCCAAAAAAAAAAAAACCTGCTTTTGTGATATGCTAAAGGGAGGAAAGGAAACACCACCACTGTTATTTAAAATGAATCTTAATGTTGAATGCTAACTGAACTTGAAAGTAGTTATCAAGGCCAACAAACTGTGACAATTTTAGTAAGAAGTGAGATTTTTCAATATCTGCTTAAAGCAGGCCTAGTGGAGTCATTCACTGAACAGATCATGTCTAAATTGAGGCATGCAGGGAAATGCGAAGCCTGTCAAACTGCAGACTAGAAATAGGAGGAAGACAGCAATAGAGTGCTAGCAAAAGGCAAGGGGGTGTTCTCCATAGAGAATCACAGAGGTCCCTTAACTATCAGCTAAACTGCTACAAGTCAAAACATCCAAAAACACTTGCTGTACTGTGCTTATCAACTTCCTTCCACAAGGGCCTAAAAGGCTGAAATTTAATCAAAGCTACTGAAAAAGTCTTGGTTTCTGTTTGGGATGATTTCTTCCCTAATTGCTTAAAATGTTCAACTCTAGTAAGTTTGGTCAGGACGCAAAACAAAGAGATTGCCTGGAAAAGGCAAAAGCTGATCCCAATTTCTAGATACAAATTGGATCGTTCATATTTTGAGGAGAGGGGGAAAAAAAAAAAAAAGCTTTCCTAGATTGCTACATATGCCTTACCTGAGGCTACACAGCACAGGGTACTTTGCAGGCCTTGTGGCTGCACAGTCTCTACCTTCTGATCTTTGAGTCACTTTTGTCTGGGATATATATTATTTCTTTGTGTGTGTTTTTAAACAGCCCAGAGCTAATTCTTCCTCCATCAGTTTGAGAGCCATTGACTCATCTCGCCTCATACAACCCAAGAAGGGGAAGAGGCCTGTCCTTTTCCAGAGAATCACTTTTGCAATACAGGACAGATTGATTCATACTGCACTGTCAACAGCTCACTTACCTTGGCAATATCAAACATAACAGAGATTTTAAATTCCCAGTCCATGAAAGTGCCATCAGGGTAGGAGATTTTATCATTTAAAACATGCTGTAAAGGAAAGAAAAGAATGATTCTAACATACATTAGGGAAAAAATGGAAGAAGAGACCTAAGTACCTACATCATACAGCCTTTCAATCAGGGTATGAAAAGGATGGCCCTTTAGTTTTCTTAGTGAGTACATTCACTAGAATAGGAGTTGATTCAGAAAACAGGGAATATGAAATATATTTTAGGTTTACACAGGTATAAAGGAGAGGACTCAGGAAAAGAGGGGTGATTGTGTTTTTAAAGGTAAATTGTGAATTTGGTCTTAAAGCCAAGATACATCTTTAACAATTGTGATGGCAATCCAGTTCCTACCAATTTAATCCTGGCCTTACAAGTTCAAAATAGGCTTCTTTTGCATATAAGGAACTGTAATGGTCAGTGAGCTACAGTTGCTTCTAGCCATTACCATTTCTACTGCTATATAAATCTTCCTAAATACATCGGTTTACAAGAAAAGAACTGGAGATACAGCTTTCACTTTGCTGCCTTGCTGTGAGTTTGTTCCAGAGAACACTGCAAGTGAGCGATAAAGAATCTTTACATGAACTCAGAAGCAAAGACTACTTATACTCAGAGAAGATCTGATACCACCAATTACTACATGACTAACACTGAAATAATATTGCCAATGATAAACCGTAAGTCTTTCCTGATTCTTGCCAGGTGCCAATTTACCATTTCTTTTCATAAACAAAAATGGGAGTTTCATTCTATAATGAAACACACTATGTTTTTCTGTATTTTCAAATGTTGAGGCAACTGTGGCAGCAGCATTAGCATCAGCAAAGACGACAGCTACAGCTTGCAAAATAGGAAGATGCACTCTGTGTGCTTTCAATGAGCAACACAAAACAAATACAAGGAATTCCTAATCCTCTAATCCTGACTACCACTATTGCCTGGGCATGGCTAAGGCTATATTTTACTTGCTTGCAACTCAGAGCATCATCTGGCTGTCTACTACCAGCAATTTTCCAGCAACAACAGTTCCAACAGTTGGGGAAGGGCTGGGAAGAACAGGAGAAAGAAGTGGGAACTTAAAGAGTCCTGTCAGCACCTGCTCAGTCTGCTGCCACGGCTGCCACACGGGCACCAGAGGCATGTAGCAGGGGATTATTTTTCTTATTTTGAGATTTGACAGTTTGAGATGGAAGGGGGCCTGCAAAATCCTTTACCCGCAAGGAACCTCTCTCACAGTACTCAATGACTGCAAAGATCATGGTGTCTATCTTCACAGTGCCATAGAACTTGGTCAGGTTGTAGTAATCCATCTGTAGAAGCTAGAACAGAAATATTACATCCATTTGAAAATGCAGTCATTGCTGGTGTAGAAACACAGGTCAAGGATAAGTTGTAAAGGAGAATTTAGTTTCAGGCCCTGCTAAGATTTATGAGTTCCTTTTGACTCAGTGTGAATTAAGGCACTGCACGAAGTACTTGAAAGCATTTTTCATTCCAGAGCTTTCTGTGTCGGGGAGATAAGAGTGGCTGCCACTAGGTATTGCAAGTTAATTCCAAATCTTACTATAGTCTCTATTATTGCCTCTCGCATTGTAGAACCTCACACTTGGTCAGAATAGCCTTTATGAGTGAATGTTGTGAATCAGTGTGTAAATAAGCAGGTTATAAAAATGTAATAACTCTGCAGAGTAGTATAGACTGCCCATTTACAGAAACAACAGTAGTTTAGTATGCTTTGAATTACTTTTAAAGCTTACGCACATTGTACCTACATGCTGTTTGAAAAGAAAAAGTATGTTTTACTCAGCAAGATGCAGTACTATAGAAAAATTCAGTTCTGATGCTGGAGGTGTCAGTATGCAGAAGTCAGCAGAGAGATATCTATATTGAAAGAGCTGCCCTTAGTGTTTAAAACTGAGATTTAATCAATATATTCCTCAATCATAGACTCATACAATGCTTAAGGTTGGAAGGGACCTCAGAGGTCATCTAGTCCAACCCCCTTGCACAAGAAGGATCAGCTAGAGCACGGGGTAGGGATACTTAAAATATTCCACTCTTAATGAATTAGTAATGACATGAGCAGAATCTGTTGTTCTTTAGCATCAACTACAAAAATGTCTTTTAGCAGGGCCTTATGACTGTGTATTAATTATTTCACTCATCCTTAGCTACATCAAGTTACAGTTCACATGCTGAACTGGGGCTGAGATCACACACCCAAAGAGAAAGATCCTCAAGCAGAACAGTTTGAGGAGCTCCTAGACCCATTCTATTCACAAACGTGAATATGCTCTACTGTCTGCTTACTACATGCAATAATTACCTTGTTCAGTTCTATTTTTTGCTTCTCTGTGAAATTACCATCGTTGTTCTTGAGATCCTTTAGGATTACCACCTGAAGAAAAGACACCAGTAGAAGAACAGCATGGTTTTCATACGAGAGTTCATCGATCTTTTCCCAGAAATGACTATATAAGTGATATTTCAGAAACATATGTCTACTACTTCACTGTTGGAGTATCTCTTAATGAACTAGGAAGTTATGCTTCTAATTACAATTATAATCCAACTAATAATGAGTTATATTTCTCTTAAAAAAATTATCAGAGATAGGAGCTAGAACTGGCATTAATACAGATTTTAATTCAACATGATTTAAAAGTTAGTCAAGCAGATAGTTGTGCTGAATGTATAAGAATTGGCATGTATGTAGTCTGTTCTTGTCCCTTAATCCACTAATCCACTAAGTTTGGTATATTTATTCCTATTTCTGTCTTTTTGGATTAGGACAGTATTTTGCCTCCCGTAGTCAGCAAAGTCCAATGCACCTGGTAGGAAATAAACTGCTTATTCTTCCCAAAAATTCAACCCATTCAACCCAGGTGTCATGTTCTGAGCTCTGAAGAGAACTGACCATCTTTAACAAAAAAAAAAAAAAATCACACAAGCAAAGGAAGGGAGCATAAATACTGCAGTCAGTTTTACCTTCTTGTCATATTTGCCTTGGCGCAGTCTTTGGGTGGTGTCACGCCTTTTATCTTCATCAATCTGGGAACAAAGGAGGATCATTAATTTGCAATTATCACATATTCCCCACTTGGCAGCTCCCAAGAGAGATAAGTAATGTCAGTGTGATCACACAGGGAAGCACAAGCATTTCTCTGTCCAAGGAGTGCCAAAGAAGGCCACAGAAGGCGTGGGATGTCCATGTCACTCCCAGAGCTGCCTGGGTCTCCCCCTGCTGCTCTTAAGCTCTCGGACACTACAGAGGCAGAACAAAGCAGAAGGAAATAATTTCTAACAGTGGTGGCATAGAAGAGCCAGGACATCACTCCCCAGACTATTTTTCTGTCACAAAATGGGCATTACGGTTCCAAAATAGATTTATTCTTCTAGGGACTTCTTGACAGGGAATAATCTTTTTTTTCCTCTATATAGTAAGTGAGGGTTAAAAAAAATATTAAAATTATTTTAACAGAACTCAGTCCTATCACAGACATAGTAGTCAGAGCATCTCAATGCCCCTGCATGTACGGTCTTTAGAAGATGGAAGCCAAGACCCAGCCTACAGCACCATACTTCTCTTACCTTTAAACTAACATGATTTGTCTCACTGGTCTCCAGAGGTAAGATTTTCTCAGGTGGTATATGGGACCATTTCTTATTTCGAAGTCTATTTTCTTTTCTGTACTTCCTGTGAAACAAGCAAACTTGTTCAGAATAACTACTGAGCAAACTGAAACTGCAACAAGAGAATGAGGCAAGGAGTGCCTTAATGTGGAGGAGGAGTTGAGGAGAGTCAGGATAAATCTTGAACACAAGCCTTGTGTCTCTCATACAGTTCCGCAGTCTAACGCTGCACTTTTTCACCTAACTCTGGCAAACCTTAACACTGATTCAGTTTCCAAGATATAACAGGAAAAAAAAAAAATGGCCATGGCTAGAGCCTCAAGGAAGGACAGGCTCTTAAAGCACAAAGAGCCATTAGGATTTTGCATGTTTTTCTTCTTGGTGTTACTGAACTCCAAAGGGAGGTCTCACAAACAAATACAATACAGAAGTCCCGGCATCAATGCTGGATTGTAAGAATAGGTTCTAATGTAGTTCCAGGAGAAGAGGTAACAAGACTGTGGAACAGTGAACTACAACTCCTGTATTCTGCCTATCTTGTAAAAACGAGGGAAGAGTCTTTGGAAGTGGAAGGGATAGTCTGCTGTCTCTCTTGCAGAGCTTCAGAGCAAAGATTGTCTTCTTTCAGAGAAGATTACAAAAAGACTGGTATTCATCAGACTACCCATTGCCCCATGCAAATGCTTCCTCTGTAAAAAACAAGCAAACAAACAAACAAAAACCACGCACAGGACACCAGATTCACTGGAGAGACTTCAGGGAAATCCTAGTCCACAGATGGCTGCTGACAAATGCTCCAAAGAGGATATTTTATGGCATTGAGTAACATAAATATTTAATTTTCTAATGCATTTTAATTTCTACGTCTATAAGAAGAGAGAGACTGATATTAGTTGTAAGAATTATTTTTCTTACGGAGTTCAATCTGGAAAGATGGGTTGCCATTGGATCTCTAGGGTGCAATGACATACTTGGCAGCCAGAACTACATCAGGAAGTATGATGATTCATAGGATAAATGAGGAGTAATGAGGCATTCTGATTTTCCAGTTGAGAGTCTCTTCTTTTCTTGTTAGGATACAGTCTTCTGTAATAACTACAATTGTTAAGTTTGATTTTATATTCATACCAAAAGAGTAAATTC
>JAVCKT010023940.1:0-16448 GCA_032273925.1 Rhynchotus rufescens
GGGGCCGCCTCGCCGGGGCCGCCGGGGGTGCGGGGCCGGGGGCGGCGGGGGGGGATGCAGGGCGGCCGCACTACTTCGCCTCGGGGGCGCGGGTGGAGCGACACGGCGAGGGCGCTGCGGCACTCGGGGGGTGACGGTGCGGGCCGCAGCGCACGTTGGCGGCGAGGGATCCCTCCGCCCGCGTTAACCCCGCCGTGGCCGCGCGGCGGCAGCCACGTGGGGGGCCGTCCGCCCCCCTCCCGCCCCAGCAGGCGCTCGGGGCTAACGTCGGGCCCAGGCGTCTAAGGGGCAGGTGCACGTCCGACCCAAGCATGTGTGGGGCAGCCCACGGGCTCTGCGCCCCCCACCTCTGGGACTGCCCTCGGGCCGGGCCTGGGGCCAGGACCGCCCCAAGCAGCCATGGAAGAGGCAGGGTGCTGCAGCCTGGCTCTCTATGGGGCAGCTATCATGCCCCACATGCAGTGGGGATCATGCCCACCTTGCACTTGGCCATGGGGGTGGATAGCCTGTCCTGGCTGTGGGCCAGGCCCCTCCCTTGGCCCCCTCCAGCCATGGGAGGGGATGATGCCCAGCCCTGGCTATCCCTGGGGCAGGGTCTGGCCTAAGCTATGGGGTGGGCAAGGCACCAGGCTCCATGATGGACATTGTACCCAGTGCCAAGGCCTTGTCTCTGCCATGCTACAGAGCCAGGGTCACCAGCCCCTGTGAGATGAGGGAGGCACCTGGCCCCACAAGACCCCAGCCCCCATCCTTCCCCACAGCACCACAGGCCCTCTGCTTTGCTCCCAGTTGCTTTATTGCATCTCTGCTTCCTCCTGTGGAGCCTCTGCCCCCAAGCCAGGGGCAGCACCAGTACCAGCCCCCCCAGCAGTGGACAAAGTGCTGGTGAGACTACACCCACCCCAGAGCAGGATTAGGGCACTGCCACACTGGTTGCCCTGCTCTCTGCAATGCTGGGCACAGGGCCTAACAAGCTGCCCCCAAGCTTCTGAAAGACCCTGCCCTCCAGAAGCCATAGGGCACAGGGGGAGTTGTGGCCTCAGCTGCACTGGCAGAGGCCACTGAGGGGCAGCTCCTGGCCCACATGTGGCAGCACCAGGGACCTGCCCTGTGTTAATGCCTAGCTCAGCATTATCCTGCCCTGCTTGAGGCCCAGGAGTAGCAGCCCAGCCCTGCGAGGGCAAGAGGTGCAGTGACACCGGCACCCAAGGGTGCCACATCCCCCTCCCTGCATCCTACATGGCACAGGGCTCCCAGCAAGGGCCCAACCATGGGAGACAATGCTCCTCTCTAGCCATAGTCCCCAATGTGGGGCAAAGATCTGTCCGTAAGGACCCCTAAAAGCCCCTCCCAGAAGCAACCCTGGTTGCCTGCACCCCTTTTTGCTATGTGCATCTTCTTGTGCCTTTCCGCCACCAACCCAAGTGGGTAATTAGCACTAACGAGGTTGCCTGGGGGCTGATGAGCCACAGGGAGAACCCCAGCACTAGGCACCCAGCTCCTGGACATCCCACAAGCACCCACCCCGTGTGCCTGTGGAGAACACCCTGCTCCTTCCTTGGAGATGGCCACAGTCCAGCCACCACTTCCCACTCTGGTGCCAGCCGGGGGCTTCACCCCTGGCACAAAGTGGGATTGTTCCAGCCTGGCATCCCTGACTCCCACGCACTGCCAACACGATGGCACCAGGCACCACCCTGGAGACAAGCAGCAGATTCAGTTCCTGCTCGGCAGCTCCACTGGGAGCAGCTCCATGTCCTCCCATGGGGCTGCCTGCAGCGAGAACCCCCCTTGCCCACTATGAGCACCACCAGCCCCCGATGTCTATGCAGGGGCTGGCACAGGGCCCGCGGCGGGACCTCCCTGCCAGGTCCAGGTTGGGGGGAGTGCAGCTCCAGTGGCACTGGCTCACATGAGGTGGCAACGATGCTCCCGGCTGTAGGAGTTGTCCACGCGGTCAATCTCCTCAATGATCTTGGTGAAGATGCCCTGGGTGCCCTAGGGATGAGGGACCATGAGTAGTGGGGCCCACATGGGGCCCAGCCCCCGCTGTCGCAAGCCCCACCTGGCTCTCCTTGGCCGAGGACTCGAGGAAAATGGCCCCCCAGGACTCCGCCAGCTTCCTGCCTTCGTCTGTCTTCACCTCCCGGCTGGGGAGATGGCAAAAGGAAGAGGGGGACAGGCAAGAGGGGCCGAGTGGTCCCCAAGCCCCTCAGTCATAGGAAGGGGGTCAAGAGACCCCAGAGCCCCTCTTACCTCTGCAGGGACAGGTCCGCCTTGTTGCCCACCAGCACCACAGGCATCCTGGGGCGGGGAGACGAGATCCAGGACACAAACACAGTGTCAGGGCTGGCACCAACGGGCACCAGGAACGGGGACCAGGACAGCACTTACCGTGTTTTCCCCCTGCTCTCATACAACTTGTTGTGAAGGGTCTTCACCACCTGGAAGCTGAAGGGAGAAGCAGGGAAGGGGCTTCCAGCGCTGCCCTGGGCCCCCTCCCCACCTCAGCCAAGAAGAGCCAGGTCCCCCCACTGCACTGACCTGCGCAGGGACGTCACCGAGTACACCAGCACGTAGCCGTGGATGCCAATGACGAAGGAGTGGGGCAGGATGGTGTACTCGTCCTGCGGCGGGGAGGAGGGCTTAGTGTTGAATGGGGCACGGCCAGACCTGTCCCCCCCGCCCACCCACCCGCCCCTACACTGTCCCTCCATCCCGCTGTTACCTGCCCAGCCGTGTCCACCAGCTGCAGGTGGAATTCATCCTTGCCAACTACCACCATCTTGCTGTAGGCTGCAGAGACAGGGGGATTAGCAAGGACCCCACCCCAAAGTTGCACTCGGCCCACGGCCCCACCATGGCGCTCCTGCAGGAGCATCCAGACACCTCCCAGGCTGTGGTGAAGCAGTGGGAGCTTCTTCCCTACAAGCAGCACCCCTGCCCAAACACACTGCACTGGAGGGGGGGCTGTGCAGGGAACCAGCCCTCTGCTGTGCTCAGCCCCTGCACCCCAGGCAGGATGGGCCCCCACTACCCCAGGCAAATCCTGCTGCCACAGCCCTCACTTCAGGAGTGGGGTGCTGAGCCCTTCCCAGCACCCCATTAAGAACAACAAGCTCCTACCCCCCACCCCAGGTCCTCTCAAGGTCCCAGAGTGGCCAATGCTCTCCCCAGGGCTGTACCCCATTCCTCCCCTCCTCTAGAAGCAGCACTGATGCAAGCCAGAGCAGGGACAGCTTTGTCAGGATAGGGTGCCCTGCTCTGGCACTTACTGCTCTCCACCGTGGGGTCGTAGCTGTCCAGAAACTTCCCCTCCACAAACTGGTGAGCCAGGGAGGTCTTGCCTGGGGCAGGGGAGAGGAAAAAAAAAAAAAAATCACAGAAGCCCTGGCTGAGCAGGGGGTCCCAGCAGCACCCACCAGGAGCAAGGAAAGAAGGAAAGAGCAGGGTCAAGGGCAGCCCCCCCCCCCCACCACCACCATTGAATCCCGCGCTCCGGCCCCAGGGGTTCTTCAGAGGGCTCCTGGGAGGGTGCCTAGACATAGCAGAGCATAGCCCAACACCCGCATAAGGGTAGTCCCCCCCCCCGAAAGGGCAGGTACCTCCTGCACCCAGCCCTGGGGCCAAGCACAGCCTCCAGGACACCCCCTGCCCCTCAGAACCACCCCTGCCCAGACCTCCCCACGCAGGGGGCTGACATGGGACCACAAGCCACAGCACCAAACCCCCGCGAGGGACCTCCTCACACACAACCCCCTGCCCTCGCACATCCCAGATACAGCCCCCTGCCCTCGCACACTCCCCGTCCCATAACCCCTGTCCCGCCGCACGTCGCCCGCCCGCACTCACCTACGGCCCGGTAGCCCAGGAGAACCACTTTGCGGTAGCGCACCAAAGGCATGGCCCGCGGGGCGGCGCGGGCGGGCGCGGCAAGCGCCGCTATAAAAGCGCCCGCCGCGGCGGGCGCGCGGCTTGGTGGCGGGAGGAGGGCCACTACGCCGGCCTGCCCACGTGACCACAACAGCGCCCGCCCGCCGCTCCCATTGGCTGCGCCGCGGCCAGCGGGGCGGGGCTAGAGGGCTGCGCAAGCGCATTGCGGCCTGCGTCTCCATTCATGAAAACGGAGGGAACGGGCGCGGCCACGTGGGTGCCGAACACCCGCGGCGGCCGCGTGGGCGGAGGGCGCCAGGTCCCCCCGGTCCGGCCCGTGCTGCCCGACACCTCCCACCCGCGAGGCTCCTGGGGACTCCCGTCCTGGCCTCCCGCCCCCTCCGTGTGCAGCCTTCCCCTGCGCCTCGGGTGCCCCCGCGCTGCCCAGGCCCCCCCCCGCCAGTCACCTACCAGCAAGGGCCATACATCCTCTTTATTTACCCAAATCATTAAATACTATTTTTTTTTTAAAACATAAATGGTTAAGAGTCTATCTGCCCCCTGCAGCGGGCGGCCCCAGGGGGACACTTATATTACCTTTATAAATAGAAAAATAAAACTCTCAAGCAGGGCAGGTTAGTGGTTAGCGCAAGTTAGACCTGGGCCTGGCGCTGGGCGCCCCATCCCTGCCACAGCGCCCCCATCTTTGCTGCCCCCCCCCCCCGCCCCCAGCCAGCCCCTGGCACACGCAGGTATGTGGGGACAGGACAGGTGCTGTTGGGGGGAAAGGCTAAAGCGCTGCGGAACCGCCGGAACGCGGCTGGATCCAGGAAGGATTGGACTCTGGTGCAGGGTCTCTGGTGTCCAGGTAACAAAGCTGTCCCCAGGTGCAGTGGTTAATAAAGCAATAAATATGGAGTGGGGGGAACGGGCGACAGTGCTGGGGATGACCCTAAGGTCCAGGCAAGCCTGAGCCTCAGGTCCGCAGGCCATCTGTAAGTCTCCATCCCCAGTCCCCTCGGGCAGGGCTTGCCTTGGCAATGTTTGGTGCAACCTTGTGGGCAGCCCTGGCCTCTACAGGGGCCTGCATTGGGCCTGTGCCCCTGCTGCGGTGCTCAGTGCGCTCAGGGCGCTAGGCCTGCAGAGCCTCATGGCCCAGCACGCGCCAGGCCAGGTGGTAGAGGAGGCGCGAGTACCAGTGCATGCCCGCGTCGGGCGCCGTGCCGTTGGCTGCCTCAGCACGTACCGGCAGCAGCGAGAGCAGCCCATGGAAGAGACGCAGCGGCGCGAAGGCCCGATGTGCCCAGCGGTGGCTCTCGAGCACGGCGTAGCACGACGCCAGCACCCCGTTGACCAGCAGTGTCCCGTGGGAGGTGAGCGGGGCAAAGACACCCACGCCATCCTCCCATGACACCCGCAGCACCCGCGCCGGCCGCAGCCCCCGCCTGCCGGCCCTGTGCGCCAGCACTGTGTCACCCGGCCGCACGCGGCTGGCAAAGACAGGCAGGAAGGCGGCCGTGCCGTTGGCGGCACCGTGGGCTGCAAACACCAGGTGGGATGGCGTGAGCAGCAGCCGGCGGGCCGGACTGGCCGTCTCGATGGCCACGAAGGAAGTGCGCTGGGCCAGGTCGCGGTCGAGGAAGAGCAGCACCTCGGTGGGCACCAGGCGCCCACCCGGCTCGGCACCCAACACCCAGTCGCCCCGGCGCAGGTCAGACAGGCCGCGGCGCTCGCCGCTGCGCAGCGTCACCGTGGCGTGGCCTGGGAAGCAGCCGCCCGTCCGGATGGCCAAGGAGTTGTCTGGACAGAGGGAGGAATCAGTGCGAGTCCAGCACCTCCCGAAGACTGGCAGAGCAGTGGGGGGGGGCTCATCCCTGGCACCTCCCCAGGCACCTTCCGCTACCTGCCAGTGCAGCCGCTGCCACAGAGGGGAAGCGACACGAGCGGAGCGGCTGGCACCAGAGCGGAGCTCGCGGCAGTGCCCAGACAAGGAGTGGGCTGCACAGCCCCTTTGTGCTCCTGCTCTGACGCCCTTTGTTCCCTGCCGGCCCTGCACCGCTGCTGGGAACACTGGCATTTGGGAGCACTTTCACTTTCTGTTTGTTGCCAGCCCAGCTGCCTGGGGCTCAGCGCAGGGCTCCAATGCACAACTGCTTATTCTGCCCTACTGGAGGGGAACACAAGCATCCGGCCGAGGGGAGCCTGTTGCACAGGATTACGATTGGGTACCCACCTCTTTGCCCATTTGAGAGGCTCCAGGTGGGTGTGGGCACAGGCGAGCGGCAGCTCTGCTGCAAGGTGGACCCAGAACACATGGGAAAACTGACCCCAGGGATGGAGGAACCTGCAGCCTCAGGTGGTGCTTCAGCCTTCCCCATTAGGGGAAGATTGACCCTCCCCAGCCCATGCAGCAGCCCAGGGCCCTGCTAACCCCGCCAGGCTCTACCTGATTTCACAGAGACATGGACATGCGCCTTGGACTCGTAGTAGACCCAATCGAAGCCAGCTTCAACGGCGAGGCGCGCCAGCATGCCGTATTTGTCCCGGTCACGGTCTGAAGTGGTGATGTCCAGTGCCCGGCCCTCGTAGTGCAGGGAGTCCGGAAGGTGATGCCCATCCTCATCCCAGCCCTCTGTCACTCGCAGCTTCACTCCTGGCCACATGTTCATCACAGCGATGGCCAGAGAGTTCACCCGCTCCTTGCAGCGCTGGGGGCAGCAGGGGCAGCATCAGCCCCATCACACCAGACCTAGACCTGCCACGTTGGTCACCCAGAACCCTCTGCCAGGGAAGTGGTTCAAGTGCAGACAGTCAGATGGACACCAGGGACCATCATGGGGCTTGCAAGCAGCCAGTCCCTGAAGGTTGCTGGCTCAGTGGGAGGTCAGGCGGTGCCCCCTCCCCCAGGTTTCTGAGTGGGTGCAAGGCTGAGGGCGTTGGGGCTGCTTCAGGCCCATCCCGACCAGGATTAAATATTAACGTGCCCTGGGGTCCTCGCTGCAGGTGCCACCCCCTCTGGGGCAGCCGGGCGGAAAGGGCATGACCGGTGCCTCCTCCATGCTGTGACTAATGAACCAGCGGCTCCCACGGGAGCCCCGTGGGGCAAAGCGAGGGGGCTCAGCCCCGGGCCAGCACAGGGCAGGGTGGGGTGGGTGCAGCTGGGCCCCTCCGCCCCCCAAAGTGAGCAGGGCCTGGAGAGAAGGGGTCTGGATGGTGGTCCGGGACTCCCGGATTTGGGTGGTCTGTGAGGAGAGGCAGCAGGTCCCTCGCCCTGCGCTGTGGCGGGGTTGGCACGAGGGTCCTCCTGCCTCCGGTCCGCAGCCCTGGTGCCCCCGACCCCATGCGAGCGGTAGGGCAGAGGCGGCAGGGGCGGGCGTGGGGCGGCCCGGCCCGGCGGGGGGGAGCAGGAATGCGGCAGCCCGGCCCGGCTCGGCCCCGACAATAGGCGCCTTCGATCCCGGCGCTGACCTCAGGTCCCGGGAATGCCGTGCCCGGCCACAAAGAGCCCTTTGAGCCGCCTGCAGCCGCGCGCCAGCCCCGCGCTCGCGCCCACCGCCACCGGGCCGGGGCAGCGGCCGAGACCACAGCAGCATCGCCGGCTCCATGGAGACCGCGGGGCCGCCCCGACGGCCCCGAGCCGCAGCAGGGACCGGGGGCGCACAGGCTCCACCTCGCCCGAGGCTCCCCGGGCACCGCCGGCCGCCCGGAGCTGGGCGCCCCTCTGCCGCTGAGCCCTCGTTCCCGGAGGAGCCCGAGGAGATTCCAGGTGTCCGGCTCCCAGCACTGCCGCTGTTTCCGCGTTGGGAGCGGGCAGGTGGGAGGAAGGTGCCTCCGGGGCGGCCTGATGTCCTGGGCTCAGCCCCGGGCCTGGCCCGGGGGGGCAGTGGGCTCGGGGAGGGGCTGCCCCGCTCCGGCCCCCCCGTTCCCTCCGGTCGGACCTTCCTATGCCCGCCGCTCCCGGCAGAAGGGCGCCGCCGCCCCTGTTAATCCCTAACGGCGGGTCCTTAATGTCTAACTCGGCACAACCACCTGGTTGCGGGCGGGGGGGCGGGCCGGTCCTGCCGCCTTGAAGGGAGCTGGGGAAAGGGGGCGGTGGGGAGATCGGCCAGGGTCCGAGGAAGGCACCGAGGGGCCCCGGGGAGTGTCGGTGCGTCCCCCGGACATCCCAAGTAGGCTCGGTACGTTCTGGGCAAGGTCGGTGCGTCCCTCGGACGCCCCACGGGAGGTCGATGCCTTCCTCCCTACCCTCCCTCGCCGCCTCGCTGCCGACAGCCAAGCCGGGCGCAGCCCCCACCTCGGTCATGAGCCGGTCGGCGCCCGTGTTCTCCTCATCCTTGAAGATGATGTCGGGATTGTAGTTGGGCACCAGCTCCCTGAAGCGCTCCGAGCCCCGCAGCACTTTGCCCTCCGCCTTCCCGCTCGCCCCCAGCGTCTGTTCGGGCACGTTGGGCACAAACTGCTTGTAGAGCAGTGGCGTGAGGTGCCGTCGCCCCAGCCGCCGCCGCCCCACTGGGCCACGGCCCGGGCCGCAGCCCAGCGCCGGTGCGGCCAGCAGGCAGGCGGCGAGGGCGAGCAGGGCGAGTGGGCTGCGCCAGGGCATCGTGCAGCCCTGCTCAGGCGCCGGGGCCCTGGGCGGCCACGGCGGGCATGGCCCCGTTGGAGAGCTTTTAGCGGGTAGCGGTGCCAGGGGCGGGTCGGTGGCGTTTCCTTCTCACACCCACGGTCCCGTTGTCGTCGCGGGAGTCGCAGCCTCCCCCCGGGGCCGCCACCCACTCGGAGAGCAGCGCCTGGATCCTGACGGCACCCCGACAGCACCCCGGTCCTGCGCGGCACCGGCGCCTCCTCCTCGTTCCGGCGCTGCTCCTGGCACCGGGAACCCCACTTATCCTAATGCTGCACCGCCCGTACCAGGAGCTTCTCCCCCTCCTGCCTTTGGGGACTGCACCCTGGGACCAGGACCTGCCTTTTCCTAACTGACCCTGCCACTGGCAGCACCCGTTATCCTAATGCTGCGGCTCCGTTACCCAGACCTCCTTCCACTCTCGCATTGTCCCCGGCAGCTTTCCACCCGCTCCTGGCACTGCCCCTGTATCGGACGCCCTCGCTCCTGGCAGTGTCCGGGTCCAGGTACTGCCCCCTCCTGGCACCGTCTCGGTCCCTCCGCTCTTGAAACTTGCCCCGTCTCGGTGCTGCCCGCTCCTGGCACTGCTCCCAGTCCCCCCCGGCTCCCGGCCCTGTCCCCGTCCCCCCGCTCCCGGCACTGTGGCACTGTTGGTCCCCGGCTCCCGGCACTGGGCCGGTGTCCCCGCTCCCAGCACTGCTGCGGTCCCGGTACCCCCTGGCTGTCGCTCTGCAGTGCGCGCTGCCCGGAGCGGCCCCGGACCGTAGCGGGCGGACTCGGCCGGGCTACCCCCACCTGCAGCCGCTCCGCTCGGGCACCGGGCGGCCCGGCCCGGCCCCGCCTCGCAGCCCAGCCCTGTAGCGGCCGCTGTCACCTCCCCCGGGGCCGCCCCCGCCGGGCCGCCAGTGCCGGGGGGTGAAGGGCTGCAAGCAGAGCCGGAAGGACCCGGACAGAGCGGGGCTCCTCCCGCCGCCAAGGGCTCCTAGCACCTTCCCCTCTTGGCCAGAGGTCAGCAGAGCCCCCATGCCCAGGCTGCTCCGCACCCTGCTCCAGTCCTGCTGCAGGTGGGACGACCTCAGCCCTGCGCCCTCACATCGCAGGATGGTCCCTGAAGCCCCAGGACAGGGAGAAGGGCTCAGGGCAGGGCACTGGAGCAGTGGTGGGGAGGGAAAGGGGGTCTGGTTCCCCAGCAGCAGCCCCAGTGCCGGGCGGAGAGCACACGGTGGGGAAATCGCGGGCACCAATGGTCTCATTTCCTCCTATATAAAGCAGCTTCCTGTGCTTCCTGCTCAGCCCCAGCCCAGGGGGAGGCCGAGGGCCCCCCCAGCCCTTCCAAGCGGGGAGCAGGGCCTGGCGCAACCCCAGCCGGGGCAGGATGGGTGGGAGGGCCGGTTCCCAGGGCAGCTTCCGCTCCCACCACCTCAACCTCTCGTGGTGGTGCCAGAGACCAGCCCTCCCTGCCCCCCCTTCCCCACCCAGCCCCTCTGTCTGGGGGAGTCAGGCAGAGCCCCTTGGGATCCACAGCCCTACACCAGGGCCCCCTCAGCCTGCAGACCAGCCAGGCAGGGAGAGAGGGGACACGTCCCAATGGCAGACGGGGCAGGGAGCAGCCCTCACCTTCAGCCCCACTCCCTTCCGGCTGCTCTGCAAAAGGCTGGATGACCCCAGCCAGGAAGAGGGTTAATTGCAGCCTGTGGGGTGAGGGAAGAGGGGGGCAGGCAGGACAGGAATGAGGACCCTGGGGAGGAGAACAGGGCGCTGCAGCCCCGCTCCTGTGACCCCACTACCAGGCAGAAGGAGGGGACACAGGGGCACTGAGGAAGAGGATGGCTCTGTGCTAAGTCCCAGCCCAGCTAATGCACCTGCCACCCCAAGCCCAGCACCCCCGGACAAAAGATTCAAATATTTCTATGTACATTTATAATTTAAAAAAAGAAAAAAAAAAAAAAGAGAGTGTTTAGTGCTCCAAACAGGTGAAGTGATAACAGGGACCCAACAGACTCATCACACACAGCTGCACAGAAGGGTCAGGGCTGGCTCAGGGCCCTGGTCCTCGTTCCGGGGACAGCTCAGGCCCCGGGCCCTCGGGGGAACAACCAGCGTCCCCCACGTCATGCTCGGGAATGTAGGCTCTGCTCGAGTGTCATCGCAAGGCTGAGGGGGGAATTAAAAAATGAACAAACGAAGAAAATGCAAGAGAGAGGGGAGATCTGGGCGCACCTGCACAAGGTATATGGAGAGGAGAGGGAGCCGCAGCCAGCGCGGTCCCAGTGTGGCCCAGAGAGGGGGCCATGGCACCTTGTTGCATCTCCAGCACTAGCAGGGTTGGCGCAGGGGCCAGGACAGCGTCACAGGCAGTGGCAGCTTGTGCAGACCTGCACAGAGGGCAGGAGGTGAATGTCGGGTCCCAGCTGTCTCCTCCCCACGTGCCGTGTGCCCGCCCTGTGTCCCCTCACCGAGGGCACGTAGCAGCTCGGCCCGCATGGCCCAGGTGATCTCCCTGGTCAGGCACAGGGCGGTCAGCGTCGCAAAGGCCACGTTGTAGAGGAAGATGAGGTAGAAGTTGCCCAGCCAGTTGAAGCGGCCAAAGTGGCCCAGGAGGTCGAAGCGAGTGATGCCTGTGCAGGGTGGGGGGACAGATCAGGGTGCTGCTGGGGAGGTACCAGTACCCATCCCTGTCCCCATCACCTCACCCAGTGTCCGGGAGAAGACCGGCAAGGCTGAGCTGAGCACCAACAAGGAGACACAGTTTCCAATGATCTGGAGGGGAGTGGGAACAGCATTGGAGGGGGGCACAGTCCCACAAAGGGGTGGGCAGTGTCACCTCGGGGGACCCTGAGCTCTGCTGTGGGTGCAGGGAAGGTGACAGCAGCCTCCCCACACTGCTGTGCTCCCATGGCCCCCCCAGCACAGTTACCTTGGGGAGAGGGGTGTCCTGGTGCCGGGGCAGCAGGCGGGTGAACAGGGGGGAGCTGTAGAAGCCCACGACAGAGCAGAGCATCAGGTAGCTGCGAGGCGGCATGCGTTAAGGAGGCAGAACTGAGTGGGGTGGGGGGACAGGGCTGGGTACAGTACAGGGCCAACAAGGATACAAGATGAGGATGACTTGTAAGGCGGCTCCAAAGGATCCCAGCATGGAGAAGGAGACCTGGCCCAAGGCGGTGGCCTGTGGGCAAGAAGGTGAGTGGAGGAGGGGGGCCTGGGCAGGGACAGTGTCCCCATTGCTCCCTGACCTGCCCTCGCCCCTTGTACCTGTGTGCCCTGGGGCATGGCCGCCTCGTCCAGCAGCAGCTCCAGCACATGGAAGCAGACAACAAGCACCGAGATGCCCTGGGGAGAGAAGACAAGGGAGTCAGGATGGCAGCAGGAGGTGGGGGCGGCGGTGGAGAGAACAGGGCCACCAGGCCACCTGCCACACTCACCGTGAGGACCAGGAGGCCCAGCATGGCCAGTGGGTAGCCCAGGTTCCTCTGCCAGGGTGATGCTCTGCGCCGCAATTCTGCAGGGCAATGGGCCCAGGTGAGATGGGCCCGGGGGGAGCTGCAAGGGTCACCAGCACCCCCTCTTTACCCCCTGTCCATAGGAAGGTGCCCAGGGAAGGCCCAGGCATCCAGGGCAGCACCTGAGGCCTTACCCAGTGTGTACCGCTTGCTTCGCAGGGCCAAGAGCTGTTTCCGCAGCAGTGCCACGTCGAGGCTCAGCCAGCAGGACGCCCTCCCTGCGGGGATGGGAACAGGGCTGGGTTTGCAGGGGCCCAAACTGCCCCCTCACCCCCCAGCTCCCACCCACACCAGGCACCCACCTGCCGAGATTCGGCGGGACATGGAAGCCTCCTCAAACCTTGTGCAGTTCAGCTGCTCGTCCAGGTCTTCTAGGAGCTAGAGGAGGGCGAGGGGCCCGTGAGCGGCCATCCGCGCTCAGGGATGCCAAGTCCTGCCATCCCGGTCTCGGGAACATCACAAGGCAGTGGGGAGGTTGGAGACACCTTACCCGGGGCTTCACTAGCAGCTTCCCTATGACGGTGAACATGGTGGAGAGGCCGAGGGGGGTGCACACTGTGGCAGAAGGAGATGCTGAGCCGGGGTGCCCATCCCCAGCACCGTCTCCCCAGGGGATCCATCTTTGTCATGACCCCTCCAGGCCCAGCAGTATTTGCTGGGAACAACCTGCCACAGCCTGTGGAGGCCCTCCCTTCCCCCTAGGTGTTCCCGCGGTGACGTTGTGCCCTGGGGTGACGCTGTACCCTGGGGACACAGGATAGTGAGGGTGACCGCAAGGCGCCGAAGCCGCAGCACTTACGCAGCAGGAGCAACACTCCCAGCAGCGAGAGGCAGGAGTAGAGGTAGGGTAGGTGGCACTGCCAGAGGGCTGTGGGGAGGCAGGGTGAGCCCACGGGTGCCAAGTGGGCCACAGAGCCCCCAGCCCCGTGGCAGCACCCACCATGCAGCGACTCACGGCTGGCCGCATGCCGGTCCACCAGGGCCGAGGCCACCCACACCATGCCCAGCACGAGCAACGCCAGGAGCAGCAGCACCACTGATGTCTCATATACCCGGGCCATGATGCCCTGTGGGACAGGAGAGCTGGCACGTGGTAGGGCATGGCGGGGGGCAGGCAAGGGGGGGCCAGGGCCGCATTACCTTCTTGGAGCCTGCAAAGCCCTCCGACTCGGTGAAGAAATAGGCGAAGGGCATGAGGAAGATGAGGGACAGGTTGGAGAAGAGGAAGACCAAATTCCAGAGGCCTGGAGGGAGCAGAAGGCGCAGGGTGAGAGTGGGCAGGGCCAAGGGGTGCCCGTCACCACCCCTAGCACCCACCATGGATGAGTGAGCCGTTGAGCCACCGCATGTAGTAGCTGTGGGGGAAGCAGAGCAGCACTTCGTTGCTGATGATGGAGAAGGGCAGCAGGAGCACAGCGCCCAGCGACACAGCCAGCGTGAAGGTGCAAAGCGCCAGTCTGTGCACAGGACAACGTGCAATCAGCCGCGTCCAGCAGATGAGGTGGCCGAATGCCACCACGCCAGGGGACAGACAGGGACTTACGCAATCCTGTTGACAGCAGCATCCTCATCGTTGTGAACTGCGGGGCAAGGAAAACAATCCCAGAGCGGGGAACAGAACCCAGGTTAGGACCAGCTGAGCCTGGGCGCCCTGCTCTGCCCTGGCCCTTGGGGGTCATCCCTTCACATCCCTCTCCCCATGTGGACTTGGAAGGCACAGGGCAGGGGCAGGCCTCTCCTGCATTCGCAGGGAGTGCAGAGGCTCTGGACATGGATTTCAGCTTCTGCTCTCTGTGCTGCTGCAGCCAGCGAGCTGCCACACAGCAACGGGAGCCTCACGGTGATCAATGCTGCAGCAATGTGGACAGCCCGGGGCCCCCATGGGAGATAGAAACCACGCACGGTGGTGAGGAGGAAGGGAAACCCCAACAAGGGAGCAGAACAGGGATGCAAACAGCTCCTACCTTCAGCAAAGTCTGTGTGCTTTTTGAAGTGGGTTATGATGAAGTGGCAAAGGAGGTAGAGGCTGATGAAGAGCAGGGTGCAGATCTGCAGGGCAGAGGGACCAGTGGGCCAGGACCCGCAGCTGTGGTGCCCAGCGCTCCAGGCCAGGCACCATCTACACTTCCCCCACCCGCCTCCTGGTCATGGGTTATTTTTCCCCTGCAGCCTTCCAGCCCTGCCTGCACAGGGAGAGCTGCCCTTCCCCCAGGCTCAGCCTGGGTCACCCACTCGGTGCTCCCACAGACCGGTGCTGCAGCCCCATGTCAGTGGCTGCTCCCTGCTCCGCACGTCCCAGTGCTGCCCCGGCCCCCGCACGCTGACGCCGGCAGAGCCGTGAGAACAGCCTTGAGCTGGGCGCCAAGGCTGCTCTGGTGTCCCTGCCGCAGGCATCACCAGAGGAACACAGTGACCTTTCCTCCCTTTGCACACGCAGACAGCGGCAGAAAAAAAGGCCCAAACCCGTGGCCTTGGCACGAGTGGCACCGCCACAGCTCCTCTCTGCTGCCCACCCCAGGGAGCTCAGGGCAGGGTGGAAGGCAGCTTATGGGCACCCTGGAGTGGCAGCCTGGATGGTGGGTGCTCCCCAGCCAACATTGTGCTTATGCAACAGTGGGGCTGAAGGACAAGGCAGCGGGAAACAACGTGGCTGACGAGGCTGAAAGGTCACAGAAGCTCCACGCTGGCGGTGCCAAGACAGAGCGGCCCCAGTGGACCCGGACACAGCTCCTGGCTGAGGTGCCAGGCTCTGGCCCTAGGCTCCTCCTTATGGGCACCGAACTGGGCTGCTGAGGTCACAGCTGGGCCACCTCATGTTGCCCATATTTGCCCTCTGAGCCACCCCATAGTGCAACCTGTCCCTGAGTGCCACATCCAGGGATGATCTTAGGGACAGGGCCAGGATACCTGGCCTCTGCTGCACCAGGTGCCCAGGCTGTCAGGCGAGGGCAAAGCAGTGAGGGCAGCCATGTGCCACACTATGCCAGTGGGGGGGGCATTGCACCTGGGACCTCAGCAAGGCCCCTGTAGCTGCCAGGGACACAGACGGACTGACAGACTCTGCTTCTACAGCAACCCAGGGCCACCTCACGGGAGGGAGCAGGACATCCCCCCCCTGCATGGCAGGGGAGCTCAGGGTGACCAGCGGGACCCCTGGACGCCCTGCTCCAGCCCCTCACCACTTCGCCTGCTCTCCATCTACCGGAGCCGGCCTGCATGCAGCGTTATTGCTGGGGCTCAGCCCAGCCTGGACGCCTGCAGCCCCGATAAGGGAAACGCTCTGCACCCCGGTGCCCCTCACCGCCGCCTCGGCCCCGTTGCTCACCAGGCTCTCGCGGACCCGCTGGTGGAAGAGCTGCTCCCGCACGGCCAGCGCGTCGTGCTCCGCAGGGCCCATGCTGCGACTAGCATGGCTGGGCGGCCGGCCGCGGGGAAGGGCGCCGGGGCGAACCGGGCCGGTGCCGGGAGCGGAGCCGGGCCGAACCGGGCCGGGAGGGAGGGGCGGGGAGCGGAGCGAGCGCTTCCCGGCCCCGCCCGCCCGGCGCTCGCTACAATGTAGCGGCTCCGCTTCCTCCCCTTAAAAGGGCCACGCGTCGCACGGCGCGGGCCCCGCCGTGCCGCCATTGGCTCCGCTGCGGTGAATGAAGCGGCGCTCATTGGGCCGCGGGGTACGCGGGCGGAGCTGATTGGCTGGGGCGGGCACCGCGCGCGCGCACGAGGGGGATACGGAGGGAGCCGGGCCCCGCGCTACAGCCCGGGGGCCCGGAGCGCTGCCCGCACCGGGAGCGGAGGGTTAAACCGCCCCGTGCCCTGAGGCCTGGGTTAAGCACAGGGGCCGGTGCTAATCTCTCCCCGCAGCACTAATCCCTATGGGGATTAACAGCAGCTCTGCAGCACCCACTGCCTCCAGCTCCGCACCCATCCCAGCTACAGGCAGGGGCCATCTGGAAAAGAGGAGACGCCCACCAGCAACTCCATAACCACCCAGGACCCTCAGCAGAGGCAGCAGACACCCCACACTACACCCAGAGAAGGGTGGCAAGGGGCATCACGCACGGGGGACAGCAGCGCAACCCCACACCAGCATGTAGGGACAACAGGGACGATCTACCTCCCTGTGCAATGCGCTGGAAGCCCAGGGCACCAGGCACACTCAAACAGCTATATCAAACAGGAGCATTTTTTAATAAGCCTTTTATTGACAGAAAAGGTACAGACACAAAGAAAACAGATCAAGCTGTGGAAGAGTGAGAGCACCCAGACGGGCCCAGTATCCTCCTGGCCTTGCAGGGCCAGACCTCTGCCCGCGGCACAAGAAAGCCAAAATGTTTGCAGGTGACATTTTGTGGACATGCTACAGAGATAGAGCCCAGCATTTAGTACTCCTCACCTTCCTCCTCACCCTCGCCCTCCACCGAGTCCACCCCCACCTCCTCATAATCCTTCTCCAGGGC
>JAVCKT010023941.1:0-25135 GCA_032273925.1 Rhynchotus rufescens
CCCACCCAGCACGTCCCCGTGTGTCCTGTGTCCCCTCCTGCTCCTACTCCCTCTGCCCCGTGTCCCCTGGCTGTGCTTGTCCCCGTAACGTGTCTGCAGACCGGCCTGTGTCACCCCTCTCCTCTCCCCGTGATGTCCCTAGGCCTGGACTATCTCCCGCCCCCACAACCTGTCCCCAGGCTGGACCTGCGCCTTGTGTTCTCTCCCTTCCCCATTGCTCCTCTGTCCCCCTGTCCCTAGCCCAGGACCAGGGGCGTCTGTGCCCAGGGGGCCAGGGTGGGTCCCCTCCACACCAGCCCAAGGGAGAGCAGACACTGGGGTCTGCATGGGGCGACCAGACCCCTGGGACCCCCCCAAGGTGCTTCCCGGGTGCCCCACGTCGTGGCCGGGCGAGTGGGGCCGTGGGGACCAGCTCCGGTGTCCCCGGCGCCCGTGCCCAGCTCGCGGGCGCCCGCGGGGCCGCGCAGCTCTGCTCTGAGTCACCTCGCCGGGACACGGCTCCGCAGAGCCGGTTTGTGGAGTCTTTGCGGGCCGTGGCGCGTCACCGCCGCGGGCGGCGCGGGGCCGTCCCCTCCCGGGACGGGAGCGGGATCCCCTGCGCGGAGCGGGATCCCTGCGCACACGGCCCCGCTGCAGCGCCCGGCACACTGCTGCTGGGCCAGGACACTGCAGCTGGCCCCAACGGGAACCTCCTCCCCAGCCAGCCCGGTGTCTCAAACGTGTCCCTGTGCAGCACAGGGGACACGCAACAGGTCCCTCCTTGGGCCCCTGCAGCCGCCTTTGGCTGCTGCATGGGGAGCTGCAGCGCGCAGCCCTGCGGCGCAGCTTCCCCGTGACCCGCGGCTCTCCTCCCAGAACCGCAACCCCTTGGTGGCCGTGTACTACACGAACCGGGCGCTCTGCTACCTGAAGATGCAGCAGCACGACAAGGCGCTGGCCGACTGCAAGCGGGCGCTGGAGCTGGACAGCCAGTCGGTGAAGGCGCACTTCTTCCTGGGGCAGTGCCAGCTGGAGATGGAGAGCTACGACGAGGCCATCGCCAACCTGCAGAGAGGTGAGCGGCAGCCGATGGCCATGGAGAGGCCACCAAGACCCTTCCCGCTCGCCTGCGTGCTGCGGGCAGGATACCTAGCTCCAGGATATCAGCCCCTTGTAGCTACAGAGAGAGGGGTTTTTTCCTCCTTAAAAATGCAGCTGTGAGGATGTGCTTTCTCCTTGCAGAGTGGGTATTGGCATTTGGTTAGTGGAGGCAAAGGGGAAGAAGAGAAGTTGAGTTACATGTGGTCACGTCGCGTCGCTGCTGGGAGGTGCTGGAAGGGGAGCTGGGATGCGGGCAGGATCGGATTCCCTTGCTGGGTAATGAGAGCTGTGTCTGCGCCGGCGCAGTCTGAGCACCCTAGAAATCTGTGCCCCAGGCGGTGGTCTCGGTGGGGTGGCAGCACCCTGAGCTGTTGTGAACAAGCAGTGCGTGTTGGGCCCTGGAAGCAGTGGATCCGAGGTGGCTCCGCGCTGCTCCTGCCCCGGCGGCTCTAAGAGGCCTCTGTTCCCCCCAGCCTACAACCTGGCCAAGGAGCAGCGGCTGAATTTCGGCGACGACATCCCCAGCGCGCTGCGCATCGCCAAGAAGAAGCGCTGGAACAGCATCGAGGAGAAGCGCATCAACCAGGAGAACGAGCTGCACTCCTACCTGACCAAGCTCATCATGGCAGAGAAGGAGAGGTACCGCGGCCGGCGCCTGCGGGGACGGGGACATGGCCCAGGGCTCAGCCCCAGCACTGGGATGCAGCAACTCCATGGGCACCAGTGTGTCCCAGTTACCCTGGGAGCCAGCGCCATCCTTGCACAAGCCCTGTGGGCTACTTGGCTTCAAATATGGGAAGAGGGATGCTGTGTGATCCTGATCTAGATGATGGATGTAGGGAATGGGAAAAGAAAGAAGCTCCTGGAAACGTCTTCTAGTGCAGTGATCCTAAACTGGGGGCTCTCCGGGTTGGTGGGCAGTGCTGCTGCCTTCCTGGAAATCCCAGCCCAAAGCGAGGTTAGCGAGAGCCGGGAGGGCAGAGAGGGCTCCCTGTTCTTGTGGAGCATCTTGCTCCCGATCTCGGCGGTGACTTCTCCCACTCTGTCCCAGGGAGCTGGCCGAATGCCGAAAGACTCAGCAAGAAGAAAATGCGGATGACAGTCGGAGCCGAGCTCAGCTGGCCAACATTGAAGCCAAACACGTGAGTGTGCGAGCCAGGGGAGAGCCTGGCCTCCAGGGTGTCTGTGGCCTCCAGGGTGTCCCTGACCTCCACGGTGTCCCAAGCAGTAGCCTAGGGAAACGGGGCCTCTGAGGGTCGCCCGGTGAGGCTGGGAAGTGCTGCAGTAGCGTCTGGAGGGGGTGGCACTTTGCCCCAGGCTGCTGCAGAGCCTCTTGCAGCTCCCTGGGGAGCCTCGGGAAAGGCCGGGCTGCAGCCACTGCCTCACGGCTCCAGAGGCTGTGATTGCAGCAGCAAAAGTCAAGAGCTGCTGGTTCTTGGTGCCCCCCTGACCCATCAGGACTTGGTGCTGCAGCCAGAGCTTCCCCCAGCAGCTCGGAGCAGCCACGGCGCGAGTTACTGCTGGGTTGTGCTCAGCTGGCCCTGAGCACGAGCTGCAACCACCCTCCCCTGCTGCCCTGGGTAGCCCTGGCTGTTCAACATGAGCTTTGTGGCTCACGCCGGGCCCTTGGTGGCAGCACGAGCCAGCGTTCGCACCCCCTCGGCCACGTGTGCGCGGCCACGCACGGGTCTGCGCCACGTCACCGAGCAGGAGACTAATCCAGGGATAAAAATAGCCCTGCAAAGGAAGGTTATTTTGAGCTGGATCACTTGTAGCACCCAGCGCAGCTCGAAGCGGCACGAACGCTGCTGTGACTCAGCTGGCAAGGTGTGTGGCTCCGGTGCCCGTGCCCACGCCGCTGCCTCCAGCTCCTGGGACCTGCAGGGCGCTTCCCTGGGAAGCGGCAGGACGTGGAGCTCTGCGGCTTGCTGGGCACCCACAGAATCCATGTGAGGGGAAGCACTGGGGATCTCTGCCTTCCCGCGGGCTGGCTGCGCTCTCCCTGCCTCTGAAAGGTTTCCTTTCTTTCAGGACAAGTACTTGGCAGACATGGATGAGCTTTTCTCACAAGTGGATGAGAAGAGGAAGGTGAGAGCACCTGCTTAAACCCAGCTCATTGCTCGGGTAGAGTACGCACTTTAAGCCTGGCTTAGCCCCCGGTGCTGAGGTGAAGCTGCGGTTTGAATTTTCACCCTTCACCTCTTCCACCTCCCTGGGAGACGGGCTGGTGTCCCGGGATTGAGGAGAGTTTGGGAGTCCCTCCGGAAGAGCTGCCTGCACCCAGAGCCAGGGCTGAGCGAGTGCCTGGGCAGAGCTGGGGTCAGGCTCACAGAGCCTGCAACATTGGCAAAGGGAGAGGCCTCAGTGGGACTGCATTTAAGGCCAGAAGGCCTCGGAATGGAGAGATGTGGGAATCAGCTCCTAGTGAGCAGTAGAGGATGGGAAGGAGTGAGTGCCAGAGGTGGCAAGTCCCCCTCCCAGCTGTTGCTGCAGCTCTTTGTCCCCTTGCACCTTCATCAACAGCTCCCAGCTCTTTTGTTCTTTTTTCTTTCCCCCCTTGCTGCGCTCACCCAGCATCTCCTAACCCAGCTCTGCTTGTCTTGAGCCAGAAGCGGGACATCCCAGACTACCTGTGTGGGAAGATCAGTTTTGAGCTGATGAGAGAGCCCTGCATCACGCCCAGCGGGATTACGTACGACAGGAAGGACATAGAGGAGCATCTCCAGGTACCCTCAGGCTGGGGGGAGTCCTGAGCCCAGGACAGGGACCCACTCAGCTCTGCATGTGCTTCCCAGGACCTTGGAGGAAGCTTCGTCTTGCTGGGGGGGGCTGCTGGCTGTGCCAAGCCCGGCCTTGAGCACGAGGGCATCTGTCTGCCCACGGGGGCTGATTTTGAGCAGTTGGAGCTCGAAAGCCTTTAGTCAGCTTGTAGTCACCATGCTGGGGTGCATGTAAAGAGGAGGTGGGGCCTCCTTCCATGTCTTCCTTCTCCCAGAAATGCTTCAGCCCTGGGAGCATCCCAGTGTGAGGCAGGGCTTCCCGGGCCGGGCTGGCGCTGCGGAGTGCCCGGTTCACCCCCAGCTCTTCCCTTGCAGCGCGTGGGCCACTTCGATCCTGTGACGCGGAGTCCTTTGACCCAGGACCAGCTGATCCCCAACCTCGCCATGAAGGAGGTGATAGACGCGTTCATATCAGAAAACGGCTGGGTAGAAGATTATTGACGGCCGAGGGGGGCGAAGCCGCCCGGACGCTCCCGCCGCCCCGGCGGCGCTCGGCCGCACGCGGCTCCCGCGGGGCTGGCACCATGCCTTACTCACTGTCTGTCTGTCCCCTCCGCTCCGGCTGCCCGGAGCCCCCTCGGCAGCGCAGGGCTGGGGACCGCTGGCATCTCCCCTGCCCAAGGATCCGCAGCGGGCTGCGCAGGCACCAAGGCTCCCCCGTTCCTGGCCTCCATCGGGTCCCCAAGGAGCGGGATGGCCGGCATGAGAAGGGGAGCCCTCGGCTCCGCAGGGACGTGGTGCTCCAAGAGCCTGGCCATTGGGAGAAGGGACGGTGGCTCGTGGTGGGGGCTCCGAAGGTCCAACCAGCGTCTCCATCGCCTGGAGAGCAGGGACCATCCTCTGCGATCTCCAAAGAAGGTTCCCGTGTCCTCGGCGTGAGCCCTGCTCCGGGGAGGTGCTGCAGCGAGAGCCCGGCTCGGTGACGGGCGAGGAGCTTGCTTGGACGGGCGCTTGGTGCTCCCCGTGCTCACCTGGCCTGGTCCCCTCTCCCTGTACATAGTTTCCTGTTCATTCCATCTCCTGTCTGTCCAGTAGTAGCGTGTCTTACTGTTTCCTGTAAATAGCCACGTGCCGGGGATGGGAGACCAACCTCTACTTTAAAGACATGGACTTGGCTTTGGACTTTTTCTGGGAAACCACTGCCCCTTGGCTGGAAGAGGCTGTCCTCACACCTCCCCTTTCCTGCTGGCCCTGGGACCGTAGTTGCCCATAACCAAGTGTCCAGGTTGAAGTTCATATTCCTTTTAATTAAATCCCTTAAAAAAACAAAAAAACAAAAAAACAAGAAGTCTGACCAAGGCTAAAGCATTTTGGTTGTTGGAGGTTTCGCTGTATGGTTGGCCTAGGGCCTGCCTGGCTTTTGAGCACTCTCTGGAAGTTTGCCAACGTCAATAAATAATTCAGCAATAAATGTGAAAAGAGCTTGAATGTTTCATGATTGCAGCCATCTCCAAGGGTAAGGGGCAGGAGCCACAGGTCGCCTTCCACTGCTGGCAGTGCCTGGGACAGACACCTGAGGCTGTCCGGGCCTGGAACACGGCTGCTGCAGGGCACGGAGGGCAGCCTTTAGCCGACAGCGTAATTGAAATGCAAGGAGCAGCCTTTCCTACAGCACCTGGGCCCTTCCCCAGCAGCTGCCCCAGCCCAGGACACTGAACTCCAGTATTGGGGTATCGAGCAACTGGCTGCAGCTGAGCTAAGAGCCCCCTGCCCTCCCACGGCTGCACAGGCTGCTGCTGACCACAGCGCCCCTGCCTTCTCCTAAGCATTAGTGGCCAGGATGCAGTAATACCCGAGACACTATGACAGAAAATAAATTTTTAATCCAAGAGGAATGGAGAACAGTAACTATCAGAATTTCCTCAGGTCCTTGGTCCATTCACCAGTACTGGGGCAGGTGCTGCTGCCCCGGCCCTTCGCAGGGAGCGGCAGGAGCCGGAGCTGCCGCGTGGCCTCCGCTCCGGTGCGGAGCCCACGTCCGTCACACTCACCGTGCAGGGAGCAGCGTGTCCTTGGGCTGGGCTGGCTGCAAGGCCTGGCAGGACGGGCCGCGGTGCTGCCCCTAGCCCAGGAAGGTGGAGATGAAGACGCTCGTGTCCAGGTTGAGCGTGGCGTGCCACCAGCGGTCGGGGAAATACAGCACCTGCGGGAGAGAGCGGCCCTCCCACTGCATCCTGCCTTCCCGGGCTGTGCGGGTCAGCATGGGAAGGGGAGAATTCCCTGTGCTTGTCTGCGCTCCTTCAGGACACGCTCCTGTTCGGTCCCTGCAGTGCCACCAGGGCAGCCACTGGCTCTGGGCAGCACGAGGGGCCTCCCCTCTGCCAGGGCCACTGCTTCCCTGCTGCTCGAGAGGATGGAGCGGGGCAGAGGGCTGCACCCTCCATCCTCCCCCCAACCCCAGCAGGCCGGCGAGGGGCAGGGGGCACCGCGGGCGCTCTCACCTCCCCGGGGCGGATGGTGCACTCGAGCGGGCGTTCCTCGGGCGGCAGTGAGGGATATGTGTCACGGAGCCAGGCCAGCGTCGTCTCGTTGGGGTGGAAGTGGGGCGCCTTATCCGGCGGGTAGAGAAACCAGCGCTGCAGGACAGGACCGTCACGCGTGGAGCAGCAGCCCTGGGGCGCTGCCCAGCTCCTCGAGCTGGCAGGAGAGCTGCTTCTTCTCCCCCTAGCCTTCACCCGAGGGCTCTGCTCTCACCTTCCTGCCATAGATCACCTCCGAGTAACCGGGGCCGTGCCAGTGAAAGGGAACGCCGGAGCCGGAGCCTGGGCAGAGGGGCACTGCTGGAGACCCCCATTTGCCCAGGCCAGGGCTGGCAGCACCGGGAGGACCCCCCAGGCCTCGTGCTGGTGCCCGCAGCCTGTCCTGGCACCCACCGGCAATGCCAAAGCTGTAGGCACCCGTGGTGCCCGGGATGCGGAAGGGAGGCGGCACGTAGTTCTGGAAGAGCGGGCCCCACTCGGTGAAGTTGTTGTCTCCGAAGAAATACAGGGTGTCTGCAGGGGAGGGCGGCCCCGTTACGGCCGTGGTGCCCCGGCGCTGGCGGGCGCCACGGGGGGAGCCCCTCGCTCGCGACCTACCGCTGCCCAGCGCCGCCGGGTCCTGGGGCTCCAGCAGCCGCTCCACGTACTCGCGGAAGGGCAGGTCCACTGCGGGGGGCCGGGGCTGAGCGGGGCGTGGGGCGCTGAGCGGGCCGGGCCGCGCGCCCGCGCTCACCTTTGCGGTACGAGTAGGTGTTGGCGGTGCTGAGGCGCACGCGGCGCTGCCCGAAGGCGGCCAGCAGCTTGTCCCTGGTGCAGAGCGCGCGGAACACCTGGGGGGGCGGGTTAGAGACGGTCCCCCCTTGAATCCCCCCGGAACCCCCCCCGGCCCCCCGCACTCACCGCGTTGTCGGTGGCCCCGCGGATGACGACGGGCCGCGAGAAGGCGAACCTGGCGGCACGGAGCGCGGGTCCCGGCGGCTGCGGCGCGAAGCCCCCCGGCACCCAGCCCCGAACCGGGGACCCCCCCGGGCACCCAGCCCCGAACCGGGGACCCTGGCACCACCGGGGTCCCCCCCGGACCCCCCTCCCGCCGGGCCCCGCGCGCCGCTCGCGCGGCCCGTACCGCTGCAGGAAGCCGGCCAAGGTGAGGGAGGCGTCGGCCCGCTCCACGCTGCACCGCTGCTCCTCCGGCAGCGCGCCCGCCGCCCTGCAGCGGAGCCCCCGCTCGGCGCCGGCCCCGCTCCCGCTCCCGGCCCCGCTCCCGGCCCCGCCGCGCTCTCACCAGCCGCCGCCCGGTCCCGCTCCCGCTCCCGCCGCGGCCCCCAGCAGCAGCAGCAGCAGCAGCAGCAGCCCCGGCCCCGGCAGCGCCGCCATGGCGGCCCCCGCTCCCGGCACGGCGCGGACTGCGCCTCCCGGCAGCCCCCGCGCGCACGCGCCGCGCGCTGCCATTGGCCGCCGCCGCGCAGACTACATGTCCCAGCATGCCGCGCCTTAAAGGCGCCGCTCCCCCCCCCGCGCCGGCTGCAGGCGGCCGCTCGGTGCGCGCTGTTTTATTGCGGTACAGAACGGGACCCGCGGGGACCGACACCGGGAGCGGCGCGGGCGGCGCCGGGGCGGCTCAGCTGTACTCGCAGAGGTGGCCGCAGCCCGCCGGGCAGTGCGAGCTGCTCTCCAGCCACTTCATGACGTGCTGCAGGTGCCCGCCGTGGCTGCAGCCCTGGCACCACACGAAGAGCCCCTTCACCACGTGGTGGCACACGGCGCACGTGCTGGCGCACTGGCGGCACCTGCGCGGGGGGCACGCGGCTCAGCACGCGCCGGGACACCCCCGGTGCCGACCCCCGTCCCGTCCCGCCGAGCCCCGTCCCGTCCCGCCGAGCCCCGTCCCGCCGAGCCCCGTCCCGGGGCCACCCTCACCGGTCGCAGATCCAGCCCCTGTTGCTCATGGGCCGCTTGCAGTTGCTGCAGTTGACGTGCAGGGTGGTGGAGGCCTGGTTGAGGCAGTTGATGGCGCGGCACGTGCTCAGCTTGATCACCTCGTTGGAGATGTTCCAGAGCTGGAAGCGCTGCAGCAGGTCGATGTAGGACGTGTACCAGTGCTCCTAAGGGCGGTGACACAGAGCTGAGCGCCCAGCCCGGGGGGCAGGGTGAGCCCAGCTCTGCGTGGGCAGCACGGCCCCGGCACCAGCTCCCTGCAAACGGGATCGTCGCAGCGAGGGCACCGCGCTGCAGGTGCCACCCGCGCCTGAGGCAGGAGCTGCTGGAAGAGCTCCTGCCTCCAGCTGGTGGCCTGCGCTCCTGCCCCGGCACAGGCTGCGGAGAAGGGAGATGCCCAGGCCGGGCAGCAGCCCATTTCTTGTGGGTGAACCCCTCACGGTGACACTGAGATGCCCCGTTGCACTGGGACAGCTTGTGGGGTTGCTGTGGCAGCCCCAAAAGGAGGGTACAGGTCACTCCTCAGCCTTGGAGTGACATGTGCTAGTTAAGAACAGTGGCAGCTGCCCCTCAACCTCCCTCCTCACACGGAGGCACCTGCCACATGCACATTTTTCCATAGGGAACTGCTAAATCTTGCAGGTCAGAAATGCTGGGAAGGGGGGTGAAGCCTCAGCCCTTCTCTTGCCCTGGCAGAGCAACGTGTGCACTGTCTTCAGGACAGCCTGTGCTCCTGCAGTGCTTCAGCCTCGCGGCGTGCAGCACAACAGGGACAGGCATGTCCCTGTGGCAGGGACACCCACAGCCATCTAGAGAGCCCTCCAGGAAGGGAGTTATCAGGGAGGAAACAGAGAGGAAGAGGCAGCATAACCCACAACGAGGCCAGGAGAGGGGCAGCTCCGCTGGCCTCCCCGGGGTACCTGGGTCTGCTCGTCGATCTCCTTGCGGATGCGGTCGCCCAGCACGATGAGCACCGACACGGCCGTCTGCACGTCGCCCTGCTCCGCGTAGAAGAGCAGCGTGTCCCGCACGATGGGGTTGAAGAAGTCGGAGGGCAGGCGGTTCTCGTAGAGCGAGTGGGAGATGGAGATGAGGGAGAAGGACTCCACGGGGGTCAGGGACACCGTCTCGGCCTCGTTGCCGCTCACGTGAGGGGAGTCAGCCTTGTCCTGCAGGTGGTCCAAGGCGGACGGGTTGTCCACGATCTCGTGGCGCAGCGGGAAGGCTTCCTGGGGAAGGCTGTATTCCTGCTCTTCAGCTGTACGGAAAAACACCCTTGTTTATCAGCACAACCAGTGCCACGGACAGGCATAAGCCATAAGAAAAATCCAGCCGCACGGCTGGCACAGAAAACACCCCTGAGCACGAGCAGTCCACGCACCGTGTGGGTTCTCATGGTCCACCATGTAGAGGTCATCCTCGTCCCCTTCCACATCCCCCAGCAGGTAGTCAGCAGGGACATCGCTGCCCTCCGTCTCCTCGTTGTCTGAGCGAGGAGAGAAAGAAGTCAGCGCGTCCTCATGGGCCACTCAGTCCAACCCATGGCCCTGTCACACAGCCCAGGGCACCAGGCTGTGTCTGAACCAGCCAGCACGTTCAGTTTGGTCACATCCCCAGCACCCACTGTCACCACTGTGGCAGTCACAGGGACAAACTGTCCTTCTGCAGCTGCCATGTGCACAGAACCCCCTCACACCAAAGTGGCCAGGACTGCGTCATCAGGGACAGGCTGAGGAGGGGACAGCCACAGGACTGGGGTTTAGCCCCAAGGGGTTCCCCACACACGGGCCTGCCCCCCAAACCTTACCCTCGTTGTTGATCAGAGTGGAGGAGGAATCCATGAGGATATTTTCCGTGCGGCTCTCCCCTTTACTGCGATCCAGTCTCGACTCGCTGCCTAGCCCAGAGGGGATGTCTTTCAGATTGAAGCTGGGAAAGAAGCCACTTGCTTAATATAACAGTCACAGAAGCTTACAGCTTCCACTCTAGACAGCAAACAGCCTGGATAGAGGTTTCCAATTGATTTGAAAGCAGAAACACAAGACATGGTGATTTTCCTGACAGCAAAAAAAGTCAGCTCTCCTCACTCTGTAACTTAATATATGTATATGCACACATATACACACACACTGCAATTGTTATCACTGTCATTTCTCCACGTCTGGCATCTCTCTGTACTCACCATAAAGACACCTGCAAAGGCTTCCTTAGACAACCTGGGAGCCAAGTACAGCCTCCCGAGCCACTTGTGACCTTCAAAGTGGGTAAACAGGGAGGAGGAAACCCTTGTACAAGAAGGGTTGCTGCTTGTTATGCAAGACTGCTCCCAGGCTCTGCCCAGGTGGAAAGGAGCTGATTGGAAACAAAGCTGAACTGCACTCTTGAGCTTGCTGCCTGCAAATTATTGTGGTATCGACTCTGACCTGCCTGTGTGCAGAGAGCTTGCCTGATGGAAGTGTTGCCTTCGATGCTATTCAGGTTTAGGCCAGTCACCTGGAAACCAGGTCCTACAAGGTTTAAGAACTAATTTGGAGTCCTCACGCATCCATTTTATGTCTTTCAGAAGAGGAGAAACGAGTTCTCCTGCTTCATCAACCCACAAGGGGGTTCTCAATGCCAAGGAGCCACTTGTGAGGCTGAGCTCGCCCTTTGAAATGCAGCGAGCCAGAGCCTTGCTCCATGCCAGCATTAGGTCCACGGCAGCTCTGCCCTCACTGGTGACAGGAAGGCTCTCCAGCCCCAAACCACGGCCACAGGCTCGGGCTGCAGCTCACTGGCTAGACACAACAGACCACACCAGCCTCACAGCCCATCGCAGCCAGCTTCAGACTTCTGGTCAAGGAGCACACAGGCAAATCACTCGCACCCTACAGCTTCAAGCCTGGCTGGCCCCTCACAGCTCTGTGGAAGACGGTGGCATTCAAATGACACAAACCTGTGTGGCTATTGAGAGTACTGAGGCCTGGGGACAGCCATCCTTGCTCCTATCCAGCCACTTCAGCCTGTCCAGACAAAGGGGCTGTCTCTGCTCTGATTTCCCATTGCAGCTCAGCTCGGCCCCTGGCGCCCCACTCAGCCCTTACCTGTTCATGAGCGGGAGGGCAGTGCTGCCTTTCCCTATGCTGTGGTTGAGGTTAGCAGAGGACACGTTGCCGAGGCTGGAATAGATGATCCGGAGCATCGTCCACGTTTGAGCCACCTAGTGCAGAGGAGAAAGGGGTCAGACTCTGCTGCCATCCACAAGCTGGAGCAGAATGGAGCCATGGGCTGAGCACGGGCGAGAGGGGACCCGCCGCGGCTCCGCTCCCAAACCACGGAGACCACCAAGTCTCTGGAAGCCAAATACTCATTGTCACGTCCCCTAAAACAGGGCATGAGCCAGCAGGGAGCCAGGCTTCTTACTGAAATCTTGCTTTTTTAATTTTATTTTTTTCCCCTCTCCTGATCAGCCTCTGAACACAGCTACTCATCCCCATTTACCGTGCCCACCCCACAGGCTGGGCAGGCTCTCGGGGTGTCCAACCTCCAGGCACACAACCACAGCGCCACTTGCTGTGGGCCTAGGGTTAGAGACCTGGTGTCAGGGCAGAGGGAGGCCTCCCAGGGACACCGAGGAGGGATAAGAGACTCTAAGGCAGAATTGAGCTCTTGCCAAGCTAGGTAGGTCTCCCCCTGACAGCATCTGTCAGCCCTGGGATCAGGGCAAACCTGTGGCAAGAGTCTCCCCAGGTACAAAGGACTAAAAGTAGAAGAGAAACTGGGAAAATCCAGCTGGAGAAGGGGGTCAGAGTAGGGAAGGGCTGGAAGAGGTTGGCAGAAACAGCAGGATCTTGAGGAAAATGAGAAAAGACACGCTCTAGAGAAGGAAGAATAGCCTGTGGGGATGCCTGGTGCTCCAGGCAAACCCAGACCCTCTCCAGCCACTTCCCTGTCCCACAGAGGCCTGGAGCAGGGTGAGGTCAGGGCTGAAGCCTCAGAAGAGACAATTCCCAAGAGCAGGTGCCACCTCGCAGCATCCCGCTCTCCATCCATTGGGCACAACAGGCCAAGCAGCTCCCAGGCAAGGCAGGGGCAGGAGAGAAGGGGCTCAGGGACCCGACTGGCACGACAGAGCCCTCCCCCGAGCTCACCTGGTTGCGGTCCAAGCCCTTGGCCACCTTGGCGTTATGGTCGCAGAGCTCGGCCAGGGGCCGGCCGGCCAGCACGTACTGCTTGGCCGTGTGCACGAACCAGTCCATGCTGCCGCTCTCCACGTCCGTCTCGAAGACGCTGAGGGCGCTCGAGGAGGAGATGTACTCGAACTGCTCCGTGGGATCCAGCTTGCGCTTGAAGAAGATGGGGTGGCGCCGGTCCCCGATGTAGGGCTTGCGGTTGGAGTCGGCAGAGATGAGGCTCTCCTTGGCTGCGAAGGCCAGGTCTCCGTAGAGGCTGTAGCAGAGCCCCTCGGGGTTGGCGCGGTCGATGGGCTGGCTGGCGTCCTTGAAGATGTGCTGGTACAGAGTGCTGTCCTTGGAGCCCGAGAGGAGGAAATAGGGGTCGTGGAGGTGGCGCCACACGATGCCCGTGGTGACGTCCTTGTGCTCCTCAAACATGGCAGAGGGGATGAAGGGGCGCCGCACGTCCCACACGTAGATGTTGTGGTCCACCATCATGGAGCAGGTGGCGATGTGGTGCTTGCACTCGGGGCGCCACTTCACCCGGGCCACCGAGGCGATGGTCTGCACGCAGTAGATCTCCTTGGCCCGCGTGGTGTTCATGTCCCACACCTTCACCATCTTATCTCGGCCGCCCGTTGCCAGCCAGCCCCTGCGAGAGGGACAGGGAGAGACGGTGACACCAACGCGGGCTAGCCTGGCATCAACCCGCCCTCCTTCCCGGACCCAGCAGGGAGGCGGATGGTGCCCGCAACGCGGCTGTGACTGCGGAGCAGGCGGCACCCTGCGCCAACGGGAGGCTGACCGTGTCCTCCCACACGCTGCCCCAACGCCTCTGCTCTCAAATAACGAGGCCGGGCAATACCCGTCCTCCTCTGCCCTGTTTAAGGCCCTGTATCTTCAGAACAACCATAGTCTGGAGGGCTCCCAGGCACATCTATTCCCTCCACTCAAGTCTCTTGCTCGTTGCAAGGGTCTCACTTGCCAGTTTGCCCACGGCCACCCAGGCCATCACGAACCTGTCCTCGGGGTGCCAGTCGCAGCAGAAGACGGGCCCGTTGTGGGCCGTGAACATCCTCTCGTAGCGGTCGGGCCGGCGGATGTCCCACAGCTGCACGTTGCCGTTCTCAAAGGTGGCGGCGAAGGTGAAGTAGTCGCGGATGCTGAACTGCACGTCGCGCACGCTCTCCGACTGGCCTGCGCAGGGGCAGAAATGGACATGTCCCAATGGGACAGAGCCCTGGCAAAGTCACCGCACCAGTGACAGTGTCCCCGGCAGCCCCATCCAGACCCCAGCATCAGAGCTGCAAGAGAGATGGGCCCAGGGAGAACAGGAGGCAACTACAGACAATGACCCCTCCTGCATCCACACGTGGAGAAAATGACTCCCAGCTCCATCCCCGGAGCAGCTCTGCTCCTGGGCACAGGAAAAGCACAAGGATCCCGACCTCTGCATCCCAGCAGGGTGCAGGGTGCGGAGCAGGGTTCTTACCGGAGAAGGTGCTCACAGAGTCCTTCTTGCGGAGGTCAAAGCACTTCATGTAGCCATCCTGGGAGCCGCTGAGGAGCATGTACACCTCGGTGGGGTGGAAGCAGACCTTGTTGACGGTGCGCTTGTGCTCCGTGAAGAGCTGGTCCTGCTTGTTGCGCGACGGCTTGCCCAGGTTCCAGGTGACCACCACGCCGTTGGTGGCCGCCGTGGCCAGCAGGTTCTCGTCCATCTGGTGCCACACCACGTCGGCGCAGCTGAAGTTCAGGGAGGGCTTGCGGCCCACGCGGAGGTTCAGCTTCTCCACAAACTGCTCCTCCTCGATGGAGTAGATCTTGAAGATGTTCCGGCCGGCCACCACCACCTGGGCCGCGTCGCGGCACACGCTGATGGCATTGGCGGGCGCGTCCAGGTGGCAGAACATGGTGCGGCCCGTGATGGTGTTGCCGCCGAGCGCCGTGGTCACCCTGGCCATCTTCTCCATGGCCGTCCTGGGCGCCGACTCCGCTCTCCAGGGCCGGCCCCGCTGGCTCCCGTCTCCGCCGGCCGCATTCAGGCCGGCGCGGCTGCCCTGCTCCGCCTCGGCCGGTGCCGGCGGGACGGCGGCCCGGCTCCCGCCGCTCCTAGCGGCGCCGGGCGGCCGCGGCGGCAGCTTCGGGGGGCCGCATGGCCCGGCGGCGAAGGCGGCGAGGCGGAAGGCGGGCACGGAGCGCTCCAGCCCCGCGCTCGGCCTCTCCTCCGGCGGGGCCGCTCTCCACGGAGCCCCCGGCCGCCCGTGCGCAGGGTCCGTCCCCTCCGCCGCGCGGGCGCGCGGGTGCCTGCGGAGCCAGGGGAGGGCTGCGCTCTGCACCGCACCGCACCGCCTCCCGCCCCCACCGGGCCCCTCCCGCCCCACGGCGACACCGGGACGCTCCCGGCCCGCCTCGGAACCCGGCCCCGGCCCCGGCCCCGGCCCCGGCCCCGGCCCCGGCCCCGGCCCCGGCGGGGAGCGCGTTCCGGCTGCACGGGCATCAGTCACAGCGAGATTTTAACTACCAGCGCCGAGGGGCATCGCAGGGGGGGCTGCACCCCGCCGGGGGGCCTGCGGGGACCGGGCCCCCGCGCTAAGGCGGCCCCGGTGCTGGCGAGGCCGCGCGTGAAGCGCCGCGGAAGCGGCTCCCAGCGGAGGCACCGCGGGAGCGGGAGCGGAAACGGAGGCTCCGGCCGCCTCGTTGCATCTCCAGGCAACGGCTGCCTGCGGCGGCTCCGCTCGCTAAAAACGGCCCGGGAGAGGCCTGGCGGATGCGCCGGGATCCGCGGCTGGGAGCAGGAGCCGCACGGATGCACCCCGGGCTGGTCGCGTTGCGGCGTCCCCATAGCCCTCCTTGCGCAAAGGCCAAGCGCCCCGGCGTGCCCAAGGGCTCCCGCCTGGCCGCGACGCCAATGCAAGCGCCACCCGCGCCCGGGGGAGCCTCTGGCCCCAGGGATTCTCTGCCCTTCGGGAAGTATCGGGAAGAAGCATTTTGCCAACAAAAAAAAAAGGAGACTGTCAAGATTTGGAAAGAGAAATGCTGGTTTGCTGGAAGCTCATAGCCCAGGGGAGCCCTTTGGAAGCCCCATTACTTATTTCCATGATCAAATACAACAGAAGAAATGAGGTGGCGGGGGAGGGAGCAATGAAGACTTTGCAACCGCATCTACACCCTACACCCTGAACGTATATAAATGTCTATACAGACACCAGGCGCCATGCACCACCCTGCCCGACCTCTTCGGGCAGCGGGACCGTGTCCCCCGCAGTCACAGCCAAGGGGGTCGGAGGCCGACGGAGCCCATGACACATCCTGACCTCATCCCAGCTCCTCTCGAGCCTGCGGAAGAGCCGGCTTTGCGCACGGCGGGGACAGGTCTCCATGGGCTCCTAATTCGATGCAGCTGGAACAACACGGGCCAGGCAGGCTTGGAGCCGAGGGCTTCCCGGCCCCATTCCCACCTTGCCGGCCGCAGCTCTCCCGGCCAGCCGGGACCGTTAGGCGCTCGGGGGCCCCTTCCGCGAGGAATTCCAGGAATCCAGGCTGGGGGTGCGGAGGCTTTTTGTTCCACGCTGAAGAATGATCTCGATGTGGAGCTGCCAGCTTCACAGCCAGAAATTCTTTTCCTATTTCCTCACCGCGTCACGTGCTGGGAGCGAGCGGAGCCTTCCCGCACCGCGGCCCCCCGCCAGCCCTAAAACCATTAGGGCTAAAGCCAATTACCATCCTGCCTGCGTCTGGCCTTGAATTGGAGCCCCAGCCCCAGCTTGGGTCGCAGGTCACTGGTCTCTAAACCCCCCGATGCCACCGGTGCTGCCCGAGTCGACTGCGGGCGCCCCTGAGTACTGAGAGCCGCAGTGCTTGTGTTGGGGTCGTGCTCCGACGTGGAGCCTGGGAAGGACGGGAAGGTCCCCTGGAATTCCTGTCCTTCCCATGGCTCCGCACGGCTCTGGTATGTGGAAAGCCGCCAGCGGCAACCGCTGATCCCGAAATAACCGCCCGATAGAGCTCGCAGCCCGGAGCGGGGCCCACGCCGCCAGCAGCACCCGGAGCGCACGCAGGGAGGGCGGCACGGGGTCCGGCCGGGCTCCTGGCCCTTCGCCCACGTCGCTCCACGCCTGACCTCGCGTTAGGGACGCTGGAGACTCGGCGCACGCGGGGACGCCAACGCTCCCGCCAGCAGCCCGGCCACTGCGGCCGTCCTCGGGCTCCTGCCTCGTCCCCAGGCCGCCAGCCTGGGCCCCAGGCACCATTCCCAGCTCCAGCCCCACCAGGGCCCCCTCAAAGGGCTTTTCCGGGCCCTTCTCAGAAACGGTGGAGCCAAAAACTCATTTCAAGGGGGTCGCCGCGCGCTCTGCTCGCCTCAAAGCGGGACGCGGGATGCGCGAGCACGCGGGCACCGCGCCAGCCCACGCTCTCTTGCAGGGCAGGTGGCAGGTCCCTGGGGCTCAGCATTCCCACTCCAGGCAAAGCTGCTCCTTTTGGCACCTCCTGGAAGCACTGTGGAGTCCCCGCACCCCCGGCTGCCGCCGCCTCCGCCGCAGGAGGACATTCCCGGGCCACCTCCGTCCGTGCGGGTGGCTGGCTGTGGAGCCGTGACCCAAGCTGACTCCTCGGAGACACTGTTTGATCCCAGCGGGATCAGTTCAGAGCCAAAAAGATGGGAAGAACCGTTATGACGTGGTCACTCCGGCAGCTCTAGTATTGGTCACTCCGGCAGCTCCCGCTTGAGCGGGCTCCTCTTCTCCAGCTGCAACAGGCATTAGGCCCTGCTTAAGGAGCAGCAGGGAGCAGCCCCCCCAAATACCCGCAAACCACCGGGCAGCTCCATTTGGGAGACGTGCCACAGCCCAGAGCAGGGCCCTTGGGGAGCAGCAGGCTCAGGCAGGAGCATCCAGGCAAAACCCGCTCCGTCCTCGCTGCTGAGAGGGAGATGGAGCCTTTAAGGCGGCCTGACAGCTGGCAGAGCGGAGGCATTTCTGCTGCCCACGCTCGAAATACGGCCCGGGCTGCCGGGAGGAGGCCGGGGAGCGCCGGGCGCGGAGACGTGGCCGCGGGGCCCGGCCGCGCGCCCAGCCCGTGCCCGCCAGCTGCTCCGCGCGGGACATTCCTGGCGGCCCCGCAAGGGTTAAAAATACCGGCAGCTGGGCCGGGAGCTCAGCGGAGCGAGGGGCCCCGGCCCCATCGGGGACAGGGGGGCACGTGGCATTGGGGACCCACCTTGTGGCACTGGGGACCCAGCGGCGCTGGGAGCGGGTGCTGGCTCCATTTCGGTGCTCAAGCCCTGACTTGCAGCCCCGGCGCGGGCCACGCGTCCCCCTGTGCTGCCTGCACATGGGGGACACTTGTGGGGACATCCCACCACGGCCCCGTCCCACAGGACGCGGCCAGCGCAGACGGCCTGACCCACTCTAAAATGAAACGGGAGCGTGCCGGAGGGTAGAGTTGTCCCGGGATTCTCCCTCCTGCCTCTCCCAGCCTTCGGGATCAGACCTCTGCGGGTTGGAAGGAACGCTGCCGAACGCGTCGTGTTGAGCAACGCCGGTTTCACTGAACCGCCCCAAAAGGCTCACGGCGGGACGGGGACCTGCAACGAGGCAGCGCGCCCGGAGCCTCGGCGGCACGAGGAGCGCCGGCCAGAGCTCTCCTCCTCCTCCTCCTCCTCCTCCTCCCCGCTCCCACGGCGAAATCAGCCATTTCTTAGAAGCTAAGGAAGGGAAGGGGGGAAAAAAGGAGCCCGGGGAGCCCCTTGTTGCTGCTGAGCGTCACTGCTGCTAAGTCATTATTGGCAGTGGTTCATTAGGGTACAGGCTCTCCCCCTGGTTCATCTCCAGCACAGAAGACGGACAAATGGCTCGAGATGCCACTTCCCGCTGCCCATCCCGGCCGGCCCCATCGGCAGCACCGCTCTGCAGCCCCGGCCTCCCGCAACCGGGGACTTGGGCTTCAAAAACACCCATTTTCCCCCGTCCTTTTTCTTTCGGTTTGGGTACAGGTGGGGTTTAATTATTCCTCAGAGGCAAGATCCCGGATAAAAACCACTGCCCGTGCCAGCTGGGGCAGGCCCCGGCTCGCAGGAATTCCTGCGCCGCGCTCCGGCTCTGCTGGGGATGCCGGAGCTTCAGTTCCTGCTCATCTCCCCCCGTCACTCCCCATCTCCCCAAATCACCCCGAACGCGCGCGCTCTTCCACTTCCAACGTGCAAAAAGGCTTTGCTGGATCCCGCTGGCACAGCCTCTCTTGCACCAGGCAACACCAGGGGCTTTACTCACAGCAGAGTTGCATCTTCACGGAGTTTGGGGAGGAGCGGTTGCAATTTGGGCTCTGCTGGGGTTGCTGGCAATGAAAACGTGAGCGGGCCCCGGCGTCCTGGCACTTACTCGCCGGGGGAATTTTGCTGTTTGCTAAACTGAGGCAACAGCGCTGGTGCATGTAGGAACGCTTCAACTGTGGCTCATTTGGCTCCCGTCAACAAAACTGAACATTGCAACAAGCTCCGAGCAAACAAAGAGCGATGGAAACGAAGCAACTTGGCCTAAACTCGAGCCGAAGACCAAGGGTTAAGGATCAGGTTCCTTTGCTCCGGCTGGCAGCTCAACACAAGCTAAAAACACATTATTTTAGTTGCAGCCCAGCTGTATCTAAAGCGACCCATGGGGATGTCCATATATGCACAGACACCGAACTGCAGAAATGCCTCTCGGCTGCGCTCCATCCTATCGGAAAAGCACGGGAGAAACCAGGCTCCCTCTTCCCAACCAGTTCCCTTGGGTGGGAAAAGGAGCCCATGGGGGTCGGGTCTCCCAAAGTTAAGGCTTTATTGCAGCCTGCTCCCTCTTGGGGTAAGTTGGGGGTTTTAGGCAGGAGTGGAAAAATACACGGGATGCTTTGGGTATAAATTGCCTCCCACGTCATCTCTTTGTGGCCCCGGAGTCAGAGCCTTCAATATATCTTCTTTATTAAAATCTGGACACAAAGGGGCCAGAAGTGGCCACCTTTGTCAGGGCTGCATTGGCAGCTCGCGTGGAGCCCTGGGGCCATGCCTCATTTGCATCTCATTTACACAGATGTTCATTAAAATTAATGCTTTAAGACATAAGATCTGCCCGCCTTCCTTTGGGCAGATGGATCAGAACCGGTCCTGGAGATGCCCCACGGCGCACGGAGCCCTGCCCCTCGCGCGCCGCTCCAAGAGACACATCTGGGGACCTTGTCCCCCAAACCCGGAGCCACCTCTGGCCCCCAGCAGACACACTGCGCCTCTCGTGCAGCCTGAGAACAGGGCAGTTGTGACACCGTCCACCAGCAGCTGCTATCAGACACCGGGAAACAAAAGCCCTGTGGAGATCCCCAATATCCCAAGGGTGCAGGAGCCTTCGGGGAGGCAGGGCCCTCAGCTCCGTGCCACGGACAGGTTCGCCAGACGTGTGGCTGTCACAGCACACGGGTCACTGCTCCAGCCCACCTTGGAGCTGCTCCCCTGTTTTATCTGCAGCCACCGCGGAGCAAAGCCCTAAAACCAGCACTGCGCCTCTCCTTTTCCCACTGAGCTTTCCAAAGCCCCGGGGGGCCTCAAGGGGCTCCTCATAAGGACACTGCCTGCCTGTCACCCGCTCATAGGGCCGTGGCCACTGTTGTCTTAAAGATTCATCTTTGAGGTCACGGAGACTTAACCTGCGACTGTTAGGAGGGAGCAAAGAGATTGTGTTTCCCCCTTGCTCCAGCCAGGAGCCATCCAAGCAGGAAGGTTTCACCGGTTATACACATCAGATCCCCCTTTCTGGGTGCGTTTATTCCAAGCAGTTGTGTGTGGTCCTCTTTGTCTGTTGTTCCCCTGCCCAGGATGAAGTTCAAGGCCTCCCGAGTGATGCAAGTTCCAAGCAAGAGCACAGCAGCACCAGCACAGGAGCCCGGATTTGCCCCCACAAGGGCCAAGCCCAGACTCCTCCTTGGACAGGCAGTCCCTAAAACACAAACCCCTTGGCCTGGGGAAGGCTTTGTGGAGCTGTTAATGAGGCAACGGGAGCAATTAGCCACGTGAGGGAAACTAAATGGCTGGGAAAGTGCCTCTCCCCAACACAGGTTATGGCCAGGATGTGAGCGGCGAGATGTCCATCAGGTCAACCCCCAGCTCCAGAGCAAATCAGCACGAGAAGTTTCACAGCAAGAGAATCTCTGAGCAGTATTACTGCAATTAATGCAGCATGGCAGCATGACCCGACACCATACAGGATGCAGCCTGCTACAAACCTCCTCTCGCTAAACATTTCGTGCAAGCCAAGGTGGCCTTGCACTTCGTGCAAGCCCGGTCCTTGCAGGAAACATGAAAAGCCGACGGCAAAACTTTGCTTGGCCTTGTTTTTATTCCCCGTATGCACCTCTTCTCTCATCATTTACCTACAGAAAGACCCAGAGGTGAAGTGGCCAACAAGAACAAATGCCAGAAGAGGTAGAAAGATCTTCAGGATGACCTGAGGTGGACCAGCCTCTCCGATGATGCCAACTTGCCATTTAAATACAGAGAAATATTCCTCCCTCTCCAAAAATCAACGTAATGCCAACTTGCCATTTAAATACACTGAGAAATATTCCTCCCTCTCCAAAAATCCACATAACAGCCACCTTTAAAGGCCTGGAAGAACCAGCACTCTAACATGAGAGCACTACAAGGAGAGCAGAAAATTGTTTTTGTTCCTCACAAAATCACAGACTATCAATTCCAGCAGTTGATTTTAGATCCCTCAGAGCTGAAGCTCTTTTACCCCACCAAGTGTACTGACATTTCAATAACAAACCACGCAGTCGCCATAGCTCCAAGAACAGCAGTCTTAAACGAAAGGCCACGACACCGGACAGACCTTTAAACGCCAAATACCACTTAGGAAATGCCAGAGCATCAAGACTTACCTTGAAGTCGGCCAACTGCTGGTTGATGATGTCCACCTCCGTGCCCACCACCCATTGCAGCGCCTCGTGCTCCTCGGCCGCTGCTGTCATGTGGGTCAGCTCCTTCAGCCTGCTGTAAAAGTCCTCGACGCGAGACAGCGTCGTCTCCACCTGCTCTTGATGGTTCTTGCCTCGCTCGGTCAGTTTGCTGCACTGTTTATTCAGCGTCTCCAGTTCGCGCTTCAGACCTAGTAGATCAGGGCTGCCTTCGTCCTCCAGCATTTTCTTACACTCGCTTTCGGAAGCTTCAATGTCGCCCTTCAGGCGCTGCAGTTTGCCCAGGAAGGCACGAACATCCTCTGCTTGAGACTGAAGGCTGTCAGAGTCCCTCCCGATGGGGCCCATGCTGTCCAGCTCATCGTCAAGATCCGCCAGTTGAGCGAACATCTCCCTGACCCGGTTATTGAACTGGCCGATCCCTTCGAGCTTGTTTTCCATGAGCGTACAGCAGTCGTTCACTCGCTGCTTCACAGCTTTGAAGTCTTGCTGAGCCACTTCAGCTTGGCACAGCAGCTGCGAGCAGTCAGAGCCTTCTGGGGCATCTTCTATTAGACCCTGTGTGAGGTTTTTCAGATAATCCACTTGTGGCTCAAGGGCCTGCAGCACCTCCTGCTGTGCTCTGAGCTTCTCCAGGTTCTTGGTGCTGCAGGCCTGCGGCCCTAGCGCGTCATAGATCTCCAGCTGGTGCTTAGCCCCTTCTAGCTTCTTCTCAATGTTCTTGAGGCTCTCTTGAAACTCTTTGAGCCTCTGCGACATTTCTTCAATAGAGCCTGTCTTGGCTTGCAGCTCTTCTGTGATGGCATCCATCTTCTGATTGACGCCAGCCTTCTCATCGCGAACATCGTCCTCGTCAGTTTGAGACGCATCTATCAGGATGTCGGCCGCGCTGTTCAGCATCTCGAGCAGGGAGCGCCGCTTCTCCACATCGCTCAGCAAAGCCTTTGACCTCAGCAGAGTTGCCTCTAGCTGCACAGGATCCAGAGTTACTTCCAGCTCTGACATCTTTGCCTTACAGTCCTCTACCCAGGGGAGCAGGTCCTCCATATACCGCAGGTACTTCTGAGCCTTCTGCAAACAGTCCTTGAGCTTAGAGTGTCTATCAGCAACCTGTTTGCTGAGCTCTTCCCAGTGCGTTTTGAGGCCAAACAACTGGTTTTGCAGAGCAGTCTTCTCCTCTCCAGGCTGCACCGAAAGCAGCAAAGATTCTCCCTCAGCTACAATCATCTCATAGGAGCCACTGTGTTGGTTGAGGCTCTTCTGGAACTCTTCTTGCTCCTGAATTTGGCTCTGCAGCCTCTCCAGTTTAGCAGAAATAGGTTGGCTCTGAGCTTGCTGGCACAGCTTGTCATCTAGCCAGGTCCTGAGTTCATCAAACATATGCTGGAACTGCTGGGAACTCGCAAGCGCAGTCTGCAGTCGGTTCATCCGGTCGGCTGAAATGGAAATAAGATTAGAGCGCGACAATTAAGCTGGAATCAAATAAACAAAGTGCAATCATCTTATATCATGTCAGATGCTCTAACCGTGTTTTGATTAACAGGAAGGAGCTCTTTCCATTGCATCACTAGCCTTTGTGCTCACTGGTTCACGAACTTCTTAAGGATCAGTAAGTAATGATGATGCAGGAGAGTCATTCTCCTGCCTGACACCTAAATGCAACCTCTTGGGAACCAAAAGGGCATGCCAGGATTACAGGTGACCACCGTGTCTTCTCTACTCCATTCCGAAGGCAGGGAGCAGGCTTTTCTCCAAGCACAATACATGTCACGCTGCAGCAAGGCTGTCTGGCTTGCTCAACAGCTACACGATGGGCCACAGGATGGGCCACCTGCCCATGGCCCAGGCCTCTTGCTCAAGGGTGTTTGGGGTGAGAACTCTCCTGTGCTTAGTGCCACATGAAATATCTACGTTGAGCTCCAGTAAAAATGGCAAGTCACTGTTTTCCCCCTACTATTCCCAGAAACATAGCGTTGGGAGTGCCTTGTGGTCAAGAACAGGGAGAGGAGTTCAACAACCCAACAACTTATCACTTCTCCGCACTCTCTCACCTGCCAGGTCTTCCAGTCCTTTAAGAGGGAGTGCCACAGTCTCCAAACGCTTCTTCAGCTCATCTTTGAGATACTGTTCTCCAATGAGGACGGAGAGGTCATCGCAGAGGGTCTGCGCCTCTGCGATCTCCTCCTCCAGCTGCTCCAGCTCCGAGCGGATCTCACTGGTTTCCTCCAGCTGGTGCTTGACGGCGTCGGGCTGCGTGCTGCCGGCAGACTGGCCGCTCAGGCGCTGCCCGACCACCTTCACCTTCTCGGACAGGCCCTGGAGCAGTTCCTGGTACTGGGTGCTCTTCACTATGGCCTGGTCGATTTGGCTGGAGCGGGAGTTGAGGCGCTCCGTGAGCTCCGACCATTTCTGATTAACCCCTTGGAGCTCTTCCCGCACCTGGTTACTCGACGGCGACACATCCCCAGGGCCCGTTAAGATGCTCTGGGCTGCCTGGTTTAGCTGCTCGTGCTGTTGTCTGCGAGCTTCAAATTCCTTCAGCATAAACTGGAACAGAAAGAACATCAAAATGTTTGCATAAAACTGACAGCTCCGAGTACACACGGCCAAAACAAACCAGACCTCCGGGGGCTTTCTGCAGCCCACAGGATCCCTCAGAAGAAAGCGAGGCAGGTCTGGGCAGGCCAACGAGTGGGCACAGCAGAGCGCAGCTCACCACGACCTCACGGTGCAAAACCCTGGGAGGTGATACAGGACTTTGCTCTCTCCCTTTCATGCCCTCCTGCTGCGGTAACGCAACAGCAAGCAGTGAGATGAGGAAAAACCAACACTCTTAATTACAGTTAATAGGGCATTTTCTTTTCTGGTGTGGCCGGTTATAGACATGTCTGGATTTGGGAGCTCTAGGTGTGCACGGGGCCCGTTTAAGCTCGCGCTCAGCAGGCTTTGGAGGGCTCAGGAGAGGAGACCTTAGATCTGCAGTCTCTTCAGCTGCTCTCCCACCACTCGCTGTGGGGCAAAGCCTTTGCAGAGAGAATTTTACAACAAGACAAAGAACCTCGTGGCCAACGGAGGTTTGTGGTCCCCTCAGTTTTCCCTTTTGGACACAAGAAGAGATCCCTCATGCCGAATCTGCGGAGAAAACACGAACCCAGTTCCTGGCTCACCTGGACCTGCTGCTTCTGCGCGTTGAGCATGTTGGGGTCAATGGACAGGGGGCCCAGCACGCTCATCATCAGCTCCTTCTCCAGGAGCCAGGGCCGCAGCTGCGTTTCAGCAGCCTGGAAGCTGGCCAACTGGTTAACCGACTCCTCCAGTTTCTGCTGCCGCTCGGCTGTCGCCTGGTTGGCTTTTTCCCACCTGCAATCTGAGGAGATGGCGCCGTTGGCAGCGGTTGTGCCAGCCTAGCCCCTCCAGCGAGAGGGATCTTCACCCTCTCCGTGACTCATCCCTCAGGAAAGCTCCACAGCTTTGCAAGGAACCTAGTCTGAATCTATCCAGCGTCAGTCTCAGAAGCCACGGCCCGTTTCTGATGGTGGCCTGGTCTTGGGGCTCCCAGAAAAATATCAGGATTTCTGAATCCTAAACATCAGTACAGGCTGGGGACTGACCTGCTGGAGAGCAGCCCCGCAGAGAGGGACCTGGGCATCGTGGTGGACAACAAGCCGACCACGAGGCAGCAGTGCCCTTGAGGCCAAGACAGCCCACGGGATCCTGGGGTGCATTCAGAAGAGTGTCTCCAGAAGGTCAAGGGAGGTGATTG
>JAVCKT010023943.1:0-10068 GCA_032273925.1 Rhynchotus rufescens
AAAAAAAAAAAAAAAAAAAAGAGAGAGAGAGAATTAGTTCACATTATGAACAGCCATGTTTTTTACAACAAAGTCTCTGGTTCAGCCATTTGACCATTCGTCTTCATTTGGGGGGGAAGGAGGAAACAAAACAACAAAAAACCCACCACACTTCAAACACTGAGCTGCTCGAAAAAGGCTGAAAAAATTAAAATGAGAAAAATTTCAGAAGTGTTACTGATCTCTAAGATTTGTAAATGATCTTTTTATATTTTCTTTCTCCCAAGCAGAATAGCTCATAGTTTTGGTTCTTTACAAAGCTGATATGAGGCAATTTTCTGATGACTCAAAAACAAAAGCTTCAAATTTTATTTAAAAACTAAAAAAATCCAAACCCACTGGCTAATGTCTATTTTAGTTTAACTCAGCCATGTTTTTCATGCATGTCTTTCAGCTGGCATAAAAAAATCGTAACAGTTCAAATCCTTCCCCATTGGCAATCACTTTTTAAAAATTCTATATAGATCCTAAAATACTGCTAGTTACAAAATACGTCAAAGATTTCTACATCAAGGTACAGCTCCACTAAGCCTTCTGTTTGAAATTACTAGGATATCCTCTGGCTGCATTTTATGCTGATCAAGTCTTTGACATTCACATTCAATATTTATGAAAAGCACTTTCTTTAAAGCCATAGTGTTCAAAGATTTTCTGTCCAAAAGAGGCCCTTTAATTTTCAAACTGCACTTACTGTATGCACTTGTACAGGTCTTGAGTAATCCCGACTCTTCCCAGCACAGCAGGATTGGTTCTGCTCTCTGATACTTCTTCTCCATTCTCGGGCATTTTTCCCAACTGAACCCTGCTTCCAGAGCTAACTCATTCATCCATTTTCTGATAACTCATTTGTTCTGTCAGGATTACTGTAAGAGACAGCAAACACTGCAAAAGAAAAAAAGAAAGCATTTAAATAAATTTGCCTTGGCTATGATTCTTTTTCTTGTATTTGCTTTCCATGCATATTCACTCCATTGAGTTTCAACAGCATGAACGAACACATTTGAATTTTTAATTTCTTTCAAGTATTCATACAAGAAGCTAGAAGGGTTCCGACATCTATGGATAATGAGGAGAAATACAAGTATATTAGTGAGAGTTGGTAAAACAAAAAACGAAACAAACACCCACTCCCCACACACAGAGCCCAACATCTCCTTTGTCTTTCCTGTGGGGCTCCTCAGGGCCTGAACACACACGTGGATGTTGCCCATATTGCAAACCCTCTGCGAACGAGCCCAGCCTGGGTACCCCGACCTGACCCACACAAGCCCCGGCCTGAGCTTGTCTGGCCATGCCCACACTCCTCTTCCTAATACCCTCCAACAGAAGCAGCACCACAGGACTGCTCACACTTAGCTCAGATCACACCAACTTCTCCTAAATTAAAAGTCCAAATCTGAGAAAGTTACAAGTTTCAGCCTTCTTTTCTCTAAATAAAGACGATGCAATTCGAGAAATAAATCATTCAGTACAATTGGTCAGCAATAGCCACTAATATACACTTCAACAATCTTGCAAATTGATCCATTTTCAACACATTTCTAAGCATCTGCTCAGGATATTATGACATTTTAACAGCACACTCTTCAGCGATACCGGTGTCCTGTTTAATAACTGCCAGACACAGCAGCCTGGCTGCTTCTGCCCGTCCAGCACCAGCGGTCGCCTCACCCCTCGCTTGGGCGGCCGTGGGTCTGCGAGCCGGGAAGGAGGAGCTGCGCCCACAGGGCTGCTGAGCTCTGCCAGCCACGGCAAGGGCGCCCAACGCGCCGCGTCCAACAGTCCCCAAAGACCGGGAATGAATAAATCAATAGAGCTACTCCACAAACTATTTTTGTGAAAAATAAAACATCCCCTAGACGATTCTGTTGAGTACCTTTGATAGAGTAAATCCTGCAACAACTATAGCCATGAAAAATAATTGCAGACAAGCTAAGGAATGCAGTTCTGTCTTTTCTTAAGAGTTTATTCATATGGGCATCTAGGACAACTGCTATTCCTACGCTCCAGAACAGACTGTAAACGAGAGTACACCAAGGGACAGATCCTATTGCTTTGTAAGATGTTTTCCAAGAAAATCCAGCAATAACGTTGATAACTTGTCAACACAGCCACTTACTATTAAAATTCAAATACTATAACAAAGAAAATTGAAGCATTTTCAATGGTTGCACTCTGCATGATACTAAGCTATATGGTGGACTCCTCTAAGTGATAAACATTAAATCATAAAATAGTTTGAGGCATACATGCTCTCCATCCTTCCCACACTGTTGACCTACTGTGGTGAATATCACCAAGTATCTCCAGCCATTTACAGAATCACACCTCATTATTGCAAAAAAAAAATATGTAACAGAGAATGTTTTCAGTCTTTACCTTACATTGCAGTACAAATGTTGGGGTGTAGACAGGTAATAGGAAAATTCAGTAGGCAGACAGAATAAATCACCCCCTTCTCTGCAACTGGCATCATAACATAACTAATTCTTACTACCAACTGCACAAACAAGGAAACTTACTCAATGCCATTCAGTGCCTCAGTGATAGTGGCCAGTGACAGGACAAGGGGTAACGGGTGCAAGCTGAAACACAGCAAGTTCCATCTCCATGTGAGGAAGAACTTCTTCATTGTGAGGGTGGCAAAGCCCTGGAACAGGCTGCCCAGGGAGGTTGTGGAGTCTCCTTCTCTGGAGGTCTTCAAAACCCTCCTGGATGCTACCCTGTGTCCAAGCTCTAGGTGTCCCTGCTTGAGCAGGAAGGTTGGACTAGATAATCTCTACAGATCCCTTCCAACCTTAACCATTCTGTGATTCTGTGATCCTGGGCAGGCCTAGATGACAAGCTCTTGCACTTAACAGAGCTCAGACAAGGTCTGTATCTTGTCCTCAGCATTGCCCAGTATTATTCAATGAAGGCTGAAGTAGAAAGGCCAATAATCCCCTGTGATTTGATGTTTCCCCAACCTAAGACTCACCCCTCGCAGCAGCACCAAAGGTTCAAGTGCAGCTGCTGAGCAGAGAAACTAGAGAAGAAGCTGGAGCAGTAAAGGGAGAAAAGTCCTGAAGGAGGACTCCGGATTAGGAAAGATGAAAGGGAGCCTCAAAGAGAGAAAGAGATAAAAATGAAGCTATGGAAATCAGGGAGTTTAGGTAGGTAAATAAACTAGACCTTGCAGAATATTGGTAAGAAATTGTAGTTGAAAAATCTGTTGCATGGAAACTGAGATGGGATCTGCCAGAGGCACAAGGCAGTGGAAGGAAAATACAGAGCTGGGCAGGCTGGAGTTACTCTCACAAGCTACACTGAAATGAAAGCTCTCCAGGTCTCATCCGTCTTTGCTGACAGCAGATGCCTATGAAAACAATAAGCAAAGTGATATAAACCCTTGAAAGTACAAAATACAAAATCCTCAAGTGGCTTTGCTTCTTCAGCAATATCATTTCATTGTATAATAGCCCTTCTCTTACTTCCTATTTCACTCATTATTTATATATTTTTACCACCTTCCTTTAAGACAAATATTCCAATATTTCTCAGTCACTCTTCCAGGGAGATTTTTCCAAGCCTTTGATTGATATCAGGCCCTACAGCAACAGTGAATTCTTCAGTGTTGTTTTGGGGCTGTAGTGAGTGGCACTTGGTTATGAATTGTTTAGCTTCTCCCTCTATAGAAAAAGAAAATAAATCAAAGAAGAAAAGCATTTTATTGGAGCCTGATTCCCAGAGAAGCTCTCATTCAACTGGTCTCCTGCTATCCTTTTTCCTCTGTTGTCATCCTCTGTTCAAACTCCTCACTCTCTGCAATGAAATGAACCTCAAAGTGGTATTACAGTGGTATACTATCTGGTATTTGACATGCAAAGAGCATTAGTAGCCACTAACAAAAAAACACTTTTTATAAAATGGCTGCACTTGTCATCTTAAATAAAGGACATGCTTCCTCTCTCTTGCAACATGCTTTTTCCTTTATGTTCTGAGTTTCAAATGCAGAAATAAGAGAAAGTGCAAGCCAGCCCAGTCCCTCCCCACACGACTTTTCGCAGGCTTCCTATCTGCCAAAAGCTGTTGGTGTCACTAGACGATCAAGTTAAATATTGTTGCTACAACAGCTGAAGGACTGAAACACCATCTTGTAAAGTGTAAGAAGGGAAAGACTCAGTAGACCATAAAAATGAATCAGAGTACGAGATTTTAATGACACCTATTTGTAAGAGAGGGGTGAGAGAAGAAAAGATTAACAAGGTTCATCAAGGCTTCTGGATTCACTACAGGTACAAAGACACATTCAGACAAACCAAATATGTTTTAAACATTGTGTGCTACAAAATAAGACTATATATAGAAAAAAAAACTAAATCAGACAATATCTACTCATAAGCACACTGCAGCTGATTTCATAACATCACTAAGGATTTTCATCAGCACAAGAGGAAATTACTAGAGGGACTGCCCCCTGTAATCAATCCAATACAATCTGCTGCACCGCTTACACAGAGATGCTTCAGAAGACTCTTGCCCTGAATACTCAGGGATTTAGCTTCTTTGGGGCACATTCTGTAAGGGTAGATGTTTATATTTTTTGCGTTTTGTCAAAATTCAGTGAAATGGGAGATAATCAGGACTTGTTCAGCCCTCAGCTATGGATTTGTGCTTTGCCGCTATTTTCATCATTTGTGGAACAAAAATATCTTGGAATTTTACATCCCACAGAACTGAAGGGTGAAGCTATTTCTGCTTTATGGTCTTTATTCCCAAGAGTTTTTTTTTATCCCTCTGAACCTAGAACCCATGTTCAAAAATCAGCAGCCTTCATCTGATCCCCAAAGATGTATTTTCTGAGCATCTCTGAAGCACAATACTCACCTAAATGACATTTTAAATAACAGATAACAAAGCCTAAAGGCCAAAGATTTGTTAAAAAAAAAAGCACTTACACACAAAGCATTTGCATTTTTTTCCTCAGCTTTAAGAGAAATATTCTTGAATATTTTCTGCAGTCTTTCCTCAGATACTTTTAACGTAAGTTTGACCTCATAATTATTTTAATAAAAACAGGAGATTCAAATGAAAAATAAATCTTCTATAAAAAGTCTGATTTCCAGGCATCTGTATGAGGCCAGCACAGCTCAGCTCAAAAATGACACCTCCAGGCACATATCAAATGAACCTATTTACTTTTCTCTTTTCAAGTTCACCATTCATCCTGTGGTAAATCTAGTTAGCCCAAATACTATGCCTGTCTTGATTTAGAATAATAAATGCATCTGCTTCTGCAGAGCAAGGAAGACACAGAAACACACACAACAACTCTGAAAGGAGAAGTTCTTTTCAAAGCAAAACAGCATTTCTATTATAATTTTATAATTCCTTAAGCATCATAGGAGAGATGGGGAACCACTACATGGAGTATTCAGTTAACTATTCCCCATCCCCTGAATAGATCAGTTACAATAACCCCAGACCAGTAATATCACATCCCTGTAAATCAAGCCCCAGTTTCATACGTAACAAGAAAAGTCTTTGATGAAAAAAGAAGTCATTGAAAGTCATGGAAAATATAGAATATAGTTAGAACATCTATATAAATATCCAGAAATCTTGTTCCAAGGTCAAACACAACATTCAGTACAGAATAAGCCCCAGAGCCATCATATCCTGACTCCTAGCTCTGATCAGACCACACCATCATCTCTCAAGTCCAGAAACGTCCCACGTATCAAATATTTAACTTAACCAATGGGATTTCCTTAAAAAGATTACAGAATAAAGGCTTTTCATGAAGAAATGTTTTTTTGAACAATAAAACAAAGCTAGCAAAAGGCTTTCTTAAATATGTTTTTATTCCATCCACTGCTTCTTGTTCTCATCAGAAGAGCTCTGACAGCTGCATTTTAATTTTCAGATTTCAATATTGCCTTTGATGGTGGCATGCTTTGTAAACCAACTTATTTCTGAGCCTTATTCTTCTAAAATTCACCACTTGGCTGAATCTATTTTTCATTGTCAGTGGCCTGAACAAGGTGATCACTTAATGTGAAAGGACCTGTGATACAATACGAGGGAATGACATGTCACAGAGCCAGATTCTGCAGTATTGCCCTGTATTTCTTAAGCTGATGTGACTGAATTACAGTCTGGAAAAACTTAATTTTGGAAGTATGCTAAGTTTTGGAAGACAGTTCTTAATTGAAAAGTTCATTTCTAATGAAAGTGTGAGGTGTTAAAAGGTTGCACTAGCAGACTAGATGATCTGAGTCTTATTAATAATACGAGTTCATTTTAATTCAGTGAAGCACATAATTGGCATCAAGCTTTTCAAGATCAGCACTCTCTTCTGTGACTGGAATCTGTAAAATTTTAAGGTTTGCCTTAATGTTATGGTAGATGTTTTCATTATTTGCATTTTAAAATTAGGTTACTGTTAGATAATTCAGACTAATTATAAGCTTGTTGATTTTACTGAGCCCAGTGATATCCACTGGCTAGTGACAAATCTTTGTAAGTCTAAACCTGAGTTCCCTGTAATTACTCTGCAGTCATCCAGCACCATGGCACTGAGATGAATGGGCTCCCCTGAGATTCCTCCACCTTGAATAACCAGAAGAGGGCAAGGGGGTCAGGTAGTTCCGCCTTGCCCCGTAGCTGCTGCATGCAAAGCAGTTTACCAGGAGCTCCGAAAGTGCTTTGATAACATTTATTTCATTGCCTTTATCTGTGCAATTGCAGGCACTCGGTGTAGGACAATGGGATTCACAAGCAGAAATGTGCTGAACTCAAGGGAATGCGTCTGCATTCCAAACAGCAACTCTGCAGGTATAGAAGCTTCCCGATGTTTGCCATGCTGCTGCCATCCATTCTAATGGGATGGTTCTCTGGAGATTTTAAGTGCAATACAGATCACTCGGGCACAGGTACCATTCCATTTTAATCAATATGGTCCTTGGTACTTTTACGCTCTTACTATCAGCAATGCCAAAAGTTTCTTAATAATCAAAGGCTTTTGCATTTCTATAACCTGACTTTACTTCAACTTTTCCAAAAAACATGTGAGATTCAAATAAATCTGATTTCATCAGTCTTTTAGGCACTGACAAATTTAATCCATCAGCTATTGGCAATTAATTATCTTCACTAATTGCCAATTAAACTTTTGGTTTTTATGCAGGTCAGTTCTCCCATAAAAGCAAGCTCTAAGATACTCCATGCAAAGTGAAGGCATTAGCAGAATATGTTAAAGCCAAACAGACTAGTATGCTTGAAGCCCATGCAAAAATAACCTTTACTGTGTATTTTCTTCATAAAAATGAGCCATATTGTATCACAAGTAGCACCAAGTAACACAGTTAGAAAAGTACTGATGATCAAAAGCTAAGCTAAACGAGACCGCAAGGCCTGGGAGGTGTGGGGAGGGAGGGAGCTGGTCCTGAACTTTAACTGCCAAATCAATGTAAGGTGCCAGGCCTCAGTGAGCTATCTGGCCCGTTCTCCATTGCTAGCCCCATTATTATTTCTTTTACAGTCAATTTAAATACTGCAATTTATAATCAAGGTTATATTTCAATATTAAAAAAAGCAGTTAGCAGTCAGAGTGTAATATTAAGATGACATTTTATAGAGATTTTAAGGTCTTCCGGGCCCAAAGTTCAGCTTGTATATCCATTAACTATGTTTAGTATGTTTTAAGCAGAACATTATTTTCTAGTTAAATTGGTGATGTAATACTGCAAGATAAAGCCAGTAAATATATCAAGAACTTGCCTAAGCAAACCAAATGCAAAGACAAAAAAAAAGCAGAACACCACACCTGACTTTGAACTTCACTGTAACTGCAGCAGCTTCCTCAATGTCACACCAAGTAAAATATTCAAAGACTTTTTCTGAGAACAGGTCTACACCTCCAGGCTTTCTCTGTCTGGGGGCACTACCAGCTTCCTCATGAATGCATGGAGGTAGGCAGGAAATAGCAGGGTTATCTGCTGCTAAGACAGTAAGACTTCCTGGCAATCAACTGAAGCATCACATTATTCTCATACAGCAGTTGCAAAGATGAGAACCAATAGCTTATCAGGAATGTTACTTATACATATTTTACTTCCAATATTAAATTGCATTCACCACTTGGAACATAAAAAAATCTTTACTATGAAAAAATTACACATCAAAACAGCAAAGTTCCCAATTTCACATTACATAACTGAAAGCTTTTCTGAGGCCATGTGACATTAATCTTTCAGATGGCCACACGATAAAACAAGTGGTCTTAATGTGATTACATTACCCCATAATTGTCTATTCAAGCAAAAGCACATCATATTTTTACCAGTGTCACATTCCTTTTTCTCTGTTATTAAATGCTACTCAATAAGCAGACAGCGTGAACCACATTCCACAGTAGCCAAAACCTGAGAGAAATGCAAGGACACAGAAATGAGGGCCATCTCTCATAGCTGACAGTCCTTAGATCACCACCATTTTTCCCTGGAGGCTGGTTCCAATATTTCTGCCATGGCTTTGAGCTCTTTGATGGAGATATTATCATCTACATTTTCGACATTGCATGGAATTTAGCCACAGGAGTTATGCAGCTAAATCTTGCTCACACACTGCCTGAAGATTTAAGTGGAAATGATTAATTGTTACCTCTTAGCACTATCTCCTGCATAAAGACTTTAGAGTTCAGGAGCCAGTCCTTCAGGAAATTATCCCTTAACACTTGTCCCTCAGTGCTTTATAATAAAAAGTTCATTGCAATGATTTTTCACAGATGAAAATTTCATTATTTTCTTTTATTCTTATCTGAACTCCTTTGTCTAACCCTTTTGATTGATTCTGTTCTCCTCTTGGGTTGAAGAGATCATCATCTCTACCAAATTCCTTCAAACTGATTGTAATTAACAATCACAGCCTGAGCCACATTATTTACTTGCTGGCTATCTGGCATTTTTCCTACAATCAGTGACTGAAGGTGACACTAACACCCTGGAAAAAAAAATCTAGAAAATCAAAGGCCATTGTTCCTGGACTGACGTTCAGAAATTACCTTATTAATTACACAGCTACCAGGTCACCATCAGTAAACTAACAAAAACACTTAAAAAAAAGAAGACAACTTTTTCTGCCTACAGCCACTAATATGGTCTGGTGACATTTAAATAAACGAACATTCTTCCTTTCTATATTTTGACACAGCTTCTTGCGTGGCACCAGATAGATATGCGGAATTAAGAAACAAACACCATCTCTGCTCTGCTGTCTGGTTAGGAAAGAATCCTCAAGTGTCATCAGAGAAAGAGGCTGCGGAATATTTCAGGACTTCTGTGGTGAGGTACAATGGAAAGAAACATACGCTTTACTTCTGGATGTCTTTTCTTGCACCCTTGTTTCTTGAAAACAACAACACAACGACTTGTGACTACTGATCTAAGTTTCCAAAATACATCTTGCAGGTAAAAATATAATCTCATTTTTTGTTTCACAACAGAACATTACTGGCTATAGCAACTGCTACACAAGCCTTTAGACTAAACGGACTGATTTTAGCCTACCTGTAATACTTAAAGGATAGTGGTATACCACAGGAAAATGAGCAGGCAGTCCCCAGCACCAAGAAGGCAGGACGCTCATCTTTTATGCAGCAATGAGGTCACACTGTTCAAGATGTAAAATTCTCATTTGGTGTGAATGGACTTCTAAGGCTGAAGAGAATTGTAAGTCGAGGACGATGCTTGATTCCAACTGCTCTACCTTCAGACAATTTGGAGCTTCATTTATTAATATTCCAGACATCTTGTAAAGTCCATTTTTCCTGTGAGCATTTGTGGCAGAGACAGATTGACATGTCCCAGTGGGTCTGTGGCTCAGGGCTGTAAGGTGCATTTGTTTTGGTATTAGCATAGCAAATGATCAAACAAGTTACATTTATCATTTAATGTCTCCATTGGGCATTTCGTTGTAAATAATGCGAGGTGGTTAGAATCTGCATAAGCATCAGAAAATAATCAAAATTATGTCAAATGTAAAGGAAGG
>JAVCKT010023943.1:10078-23637 GCA_032273925.1 Rhynchotus rufescens
GATTCTATTTTTGATTTACCTCTTAGCATTGTTTTCTCTTCCATTTGGGGTCTAACTTATTTCATAATGGTACACATGTTCAAATTCATAAAATATACATCAGTTTATTACAGTCACTTGCTTGTAAGAAACAATCTAGTTTCTTGTAGGAGTTTTCTTTCACTTGAAAGCCTTTAGAATCAGATTGTGTCATGCATTCATGTCCTAAGGAAAACTTTAAAGAATTTATCATTTTAAAAAAACAAGGTAAGTAGGTAGCAAGGTCTATTAATAGTGCTAATGAATTCTCATCTCAAGCACTAACTATTCTTTCATTTCAGATGATTAGTTTGGGCTTCAGGTAACTGCTTTGGTCATGAAAACAAATTTTCATTTGAAAAAGTGTTTAGAATAAGACTGCCCTTAATCGTATATCTCTAGTTCTTGATCAATTTAACTTCAGGGAAAAATGGCAAGCCAGGTCACTCCACTCCAGGCTGTCTAACCATCAAAACTGAATAAAATAATTAAAAAAAATATTAGTGGTACTGACAGGGCAAGCAATTGCTATAACAATAATACTTATCTATGGAAGGACATAGTCCAATGCCTTTTCAGCAGCTTACATCCTGCAGTCTCTTCCAAAGATCAGACTACTCACTGCCTTTGTCCTGCCAAGCTGGCTACAGACTCTCAGCCAGGCTGTCATGAATGAAGTGAAGGTGTCACATCAGCTGAGAGGGAACTACCTTTTTGTGACCAACAGGTGGTAGCTCACATCATCAAAATATGACCAACTACTACAACAGCCTTTATTTGAAATTATACAAGCTTTCCATAATATTACCAACATACATGTGTGTCCACACCCTGAAAATCTTAATTTTGGTTACCTAATGGGAAGATTGCAAGGTGCCAGAAAGCAGGTCATGGGATGAATTAACAGTTCTGTAGGTTTGATTCTATCAGTAGAGGTCTGAGGTCTTACCAACAGAAGGACAAAGGTCCTCCTGAATTACAGCTTTCCCAATACATTCACACAACGCTAGGTATTTGTGTGGCCGTGCATATGAAGGAGAGAACCACAGATTTCCACAGTTTTAAGTATGTCCTGTTTCTTATACACTAAAATTCACACTTCAGTAATGAACTCTAAAGATGGCTTTAATATTCTCTTATAGGCTACAGATATATTCACCCTAGGTTTCCCTCATAATCAATAGAAATCTAGTCAAAAGTCAATGCAGTCTAGTGAGTAATGTACTTTACCCTAAAGTAAACATACGTAATAGGTCAGATGAATCATTCTTTCAATGCCTCTATAAACAAGTATCCTATAGGTCACAGAGGAACTAACCTCATAGCCCCAAAGCTGTAGGATTTACCTCTGTGAATAATATCCACGAGGCAGAAATAAAATGGTTTGATCCCAGACTGTATGTCTGAAAGCTGCTGACTAGCCCATCAAACACTCCTACTATTAACCTTAGTTTCAAGTAGCATTCTCTAAGTATAGAATATCATTCAAACTTACTTATCAGAACATGTCCTATTTTTTAAAACACTTATAACTGCAAATAACTGCTCTTCTCATATGCTTTTGATAAGGTATATAGTAAAGAGGGCAAGTATTTTATCAGAAAAAAACAAAAGAGATCAAGTAAGAACAAGTAGAAAAAAGAATACTGAAGCATAGACCCAAAAGTAAATTAATAAAACTCCACAGTGTTGTTTTGGGAAAAAAAAATACAGTATTTCCCTTTGACTTCTATCATCGAAAGCTTGGACTTAATGGTGTTATGTGGAATATTATCATTTCTGTGGAGATTTTCTCCTGTCTAGTCATGTAGGCAATTCTGGGTAAATATCATCCTTATTTTACAAGCTGCCTGGCCCATGCATGGACACCTCATAAATAAGTAATATTGTTTATTAATAAATGATTATGACAATAAATAAGTAATGTTCCAAATGCCCCACCACTACAGCATTGTTACTGAGTGATTAACTCATTTTAAATTCCAACTTTTTATGCTCACTACTTGTTCCATGCTGCCAATTCCAATACAATTATACTATATGGTTTCTTTCTGCTCTTTTTCTCAAAATACATGATTTGTGATAATTCCAACCATTGCTCAATTTGCCTGCACTAAGAGGTAATTTATTATTTTTAGAACTAAACAGAGAATTTGATGAAACTGAAATTTTAGATATTATGTAATAAAACAACACTGGCCACATATCTAAAAACATATCAGACATTGCCTACACTATATTAGAAAAGAATTATTCTTAAGAAACAGGGGCACATCTTACCAGAAATGGAAAAAATATTGAACGTTTTAAATGATTGTGATGAAGATGCCATTGCCAGAGGGCAGGTTTGCTATGTGTGCCTGTACGGCCCTTGTTCTGACAGACCCAGGGCAGCTTCTACAGGAGCCCGGGGGGTTCAGCACCTGCAGCTGCTTGTGCCCCGCCGCTGCAGCGCCTGCTGCCGGTGAGCGTGGCAGCCACGCACGGGAACCACCGCGGACCCAGCGGGCGCTGCGCAGCCACGAGCCAGGACGCGCCGAGGGAACCGCCGCTTCACAGCCCTTGCCGCACTGTGGAACGCAGACACCACCCAGGCAAACTGGAAAGAGCTGCAATCTGCAGGGATTTCTCTCAATTAGCTTTTTTGAAGCTATTAATGGATATCAGATGTACCTTTTGACTTGAAAGTCCTTACACTATTGACAAAATACTACACTTTTTTTCTGTAAAAAACTGCTGCTTGACTAAATAGATCCTTGATCTAAGCAAGTGACATTTTCCTCATCTTACTCATCTTCCACGGGTAATAACAGAACTTCACTCAGATGCGTTTGATCTGTCATCACTCATAAGGACTAAATTTAAGTATTAAATATAAGTGACAATTGCACTTAAATGGAACAAGGAATACGTACACTCATTTAAAACTGCTGTTTCTGTAGTGTAAGTTGTACTTCAATAGTTAACTTCTGAGCAAATAACTCACTGAGCAACGCACCTATTCTGCTGGATCACTTACAGACTCTTCTTTTCTTGATTTTTTTTCAGTTATGCTAATCATTTTTCATCCAATAATATTTTTACTGTGAATGCTTAACTCTATAGGAAAGTAAAATCATTGCATGTTAACAGTACAGGCAGAGACGTAAGCTCATAAGTTCAAAATTACACTTGGGAAAGAAAGCTAAAGAATTGCAAACCAAGAACTTAGACACCCAAGAACATCAGCTTCCCTGTCGACCTCAGCTTCTGCTAGTAGAGTTGGAACAGAAACATTTTGGGGATGACCTGATTTAATCAGAGGGAACAAAACACGATGGATACAAGAGATACATGGATATGTAAAGAGCAGAGATGAAATGTAAAGAGCAGAGATGAAATGCAGTCTTTAAGATCGAAAGTCACTCCTGGCAAGAACAGCATGATCACAACAATTCTTGAGGCCTGAGATTTCTATCTGATAGAGTTTACTGCTTTAGCAGTATAAATAAATACTTTAACACCACTCATATCTCTTGACACATCCATGAAATTCCTATAAGGGAAGTCCTTTAGCAAGAAGTCATCCATCTGTAAGACACTGGAACTAGGAACTGATATTGGGCTGAGCTCCCATATCCTATTTAACCTCAGGTGCTTCAAGCCAAGGAATGCATTAATAAATAGCAGAAAACATTTTTTGTTTCACTTAGTCTTGACTTTCTGAAAATCAGAAGGTGTTGCAAAGAAATAGCACATGCGACTGTGCTCAATCTTCAGGCCTAAGGTTCTGGGTCTTTTAAAAAAAAAAAAAAAAACACACTGTATCACAGTGGTTTGACCCCACAGGGGCTGGTTGATATCACTTTAAAAAAAGTGGAGAGATAGGGGGAGATTTGAATGCAATCATATTATGTGATCAAAGAAAAGGTATATTTGTATTTTCTGGCAGATGTCGAGCATTATCTTTGTAAAAAATGTGAATCACAAAAGCCTCACAGCATAAGCTAAAATGGAAACATACAATGAAGATTTCCATATGTCCTGGTAAGTATTTTAAGCTTTATGCCTTCAGGTTTTTCTCTTTTCAATATTTTTGTTAAGAATATGAGTTCTTCCAGCTACAACTTTGGATTTCCCCAAGCCAAGAAAATAATTATTTCGACAGTACTTCCTTCACATAAAACAGACCAAAAACTCAAATGGAATTTCTGAAATCTTGAACTCATGAGGCCTGGGAATCTCAGAAATCTGTAAGCCTGAACTCCCAGTTCTGAACTGACACATCTGCTGTCAGATTGACTGCAAGTCACCCTAAAAGACATCCCATCAGGGTACCACTCTCTTCGCTATATTCACCTGTTTCATCTAAATTATGCAAATTGAAAAAATAAGTGAGAAATGCCACCTTACTTACCATGGTATTAATTTGACCACATAAGTTAATAAACAAGACATACTATTTCTGCCTTCCTTTCATATCAGCATTAAATATTAATACAAAAAGAAATTCTTCACTGAAATTCAGTTCAGTGCTAAGAGCCAGACTGGCACCAATCCCATTAGGGAAGCCCCGATGCATTTATTTGGTTCACCGGCAAAATCCTAGAGGACTTACAAAAACGCAGGAAAATGGTTTGGAATTTAACCTGGCCAAGGCTGCTGAAGCAGAATAGATCTTGTATTTCTGAGAACTACGGTCCCTGGGGGGAGAACAAAAATCACCCACACACACAAAGTCGTCTTTCTCATCACATCCTCCTTTAAGTAACGCCATACAACCCAGTATTTCTTAGCACTTGCAAGGAGATATTCCTTCTTCAAGAAACTTTTTTTTTTTAGCAAGATATCAATTCATAGATATTAATAAGCAATAAAAATATCTGTCAGGCACTACTAAGCCTCACAGGAGATTAATGACAGGTGCTATGAGCCTGCGTAATCAAATACGAATGGGCACGTCCAGTTCAATTCTACTTCCCACACTATACCCCTTTTTCTCCTAATAAAAGGAGTGGAGAAATCCTGATCATACTGAATGCTAAGATACAAAAATCTTCCTTAGGAAGAAAAAAAAATCCTACCTACAATTTCAGCAAATTATGGCAGCAGTAAACTGGAATCCAAAAGGATTTGATGCTTCGTTATAAACAGAATAAGAAAGCCTCTACCCTAATTTTTGGAAAATGTAGTTCCAATGCATTGAGAAAATTATATAAAAACCCAAAACAATAGAAAATCCATTCTTTCAATATAAGCAATTTCAATAGAAATCTTTCAAATACATCAAGGACAGTTTCTTATTAGTAACAAGCTTCTAATGCAAAAATATACATCTACATTTTGCTGGTGAAATCCTAGTCAAGCCATCATAGTCTCTCTTCTGTACACCTCACCTAGAGAAAACCAAGGCTCACACTGTGAACTACAGCAGTTATTTGCCTCTACAGTCTGAGCTGCTGAATTCATCCTCCTTCACTACAAAATCCAGTTCCTTGTATGTGGCTGCTCTTAAAGAGTCCAGGACATGGGTTAGACTACACTGAGTATCCAGCCTTACAGAATCTCGTTGGGACAATGCTCCCACCTAGCCCTCCCTTCACCAAATTCCTTTGAGCCAGTAGGCTGCATTCTTGCTACTTTCAGTGCATAAAATGGCACTAACCCCTAAAGCATCATCTGTAGGGTTGATGCTACCCAAATGCTGCAAAAGCAGCAGCAACAGCTGCCAACAGCAGTGCCCAATACCTGGGCGCTGCACAGACAGGCACCCTCTTCTATATCACCCACATGCAAATCTTGCACAAGATCAGGCATTGCCAAGTATCTACTCCAGTTTTAAACACTTTTCTCCAGTATCAATAGACATTATAGCAATAGCATGCTGAACACGAACAGCACTTGGGTTTTGTATGCTAAAACACTAGCTGGTAACATAAATGCATTTTGTTAAGAACACGTATCCAAGAATTCCTTACATGGTATATAGATTTAGCAGGGGAAACTGGTAACATCAGTGGAGGAATGCAAACTTTGACCTTCAGCTAGACAGTGATTGGCAGTAACTGTAATTCTTCATGAGATTTCACATAATCAACATGCTGAGGTGTGTGCAGGGAGTGCCTAATCAGGGGCTCTTGATCAGGGACTACTTTGCATGAGAGCAGTCCAGCCCTGCATTCAAAACTGCATGGACCGTGGTGACTGTAACCAAAAATATCAAAGGACAGTTAGAAAATTATTTTATCCGAATTTGAATAAAATAATTCATCAAACAAGTTTTACACAGTTCAGACTAAGAAGACATTAATGAAATAATCAGTTGGTTTGGTACATGAATGTTAGCTGCAAATTCTATCTGAATGACAATTTTATGGATTAAGTTTTTATTTTTTTTCTTAAATCCATGACTTCCACCAAGATACCACACAAACACTCACAAGGTTGCATCTTCCTTATTCACCATCTTTGCTTTACTTAATATTTACTGTGGACCACAAATATGGTGTAAGAGCTGGAGACACACACCTTCAGACAGTAAAGACTGGGAAGACAACAAATTGGCTTCCTATTGAAACCTAGTGAAAAGGGCATTGACTTCCTAATACTGTTTATGGAGGATTTTATATCCATCTAAAGATATAACCAGCTGTTCAGCATTAAACACATACACTGATTGCTATGATGCACACTGCCAACCTAAGTTATCCATATCACACAAATTGGGTCCTACCTCACTACAGAAGTGCATGCAAATCCAGCAGTTGCTCATGGGCAGCTACCAAAGCACTAAGCACAGGCAGCATCGCTGCGCTCACATCCACTGGTAACGACTGCACAGGAAAGAGCTGCACATTGTAGAGCAAAACCTGAGCTTCGTTAAAAACATGGCAGTCTCTGGGCTACAACAGGAGTGTTTGAATAAGAGGGCAGGAAGGGTTCTCATGTCGAGTCCATTCCCTCTACGAGCTACAGTGTCTTGAAGCTCTTCTAGAAACAGAGGATTCCAAGGCTGCCAGGATTCCTGGAGAAAAAGGCAATATTATGTCCCCACAGGAAGAAAGCCGGTGGTTCTTCCAGCTGTGCAGGCACAGTCCCATCTTTGTAGCTGTCAGCTTTACAAACATGCTATGCCAGGCTCCTCACTTACAGGTGCAAGCTCAAGATCAGAAATTCGCAAGCCATACAAATATATACTAAAGTTTGTGACTCTATAAATACAGAGAGCAGCTGAGTCCAGGTTTCAATATAAATATTTTGTGGTTAAACTCCACCCCAGATGAAGCTGTATAACTCAAAATAACAGTCCTTGGTAACAAAATATAATTTAAGAAGCATTTGATAGAGAAAAAAAGATTTACAACACCTTCCTCATCGTACTTGCAATGCACATTTGGTTTGTACTAGAGTTAATACAGTGATCAAAAACATGCAGAGTAGTTCTTTATACAGCAGCTAGACCACAAAGGCAGACAGCTGTCGGTTCAAATACAAATGGATTGTATCTTCATCTGCTCAACAAACAGGAGTTATCAATCAATAATTTCTTGGGCTCAGAATAGCTCCAACTCCGTACAACTTACAGCTCTGATCATGCATGTGTATTCTAATAAAATGCTCACTGTGTCCTTGTACAAGGTGACCACAGAAAGTATCCACCTTTTCTAACTCTAGTATGGAAAGCAGTAACAGCCTGCCTCATGTTGAAAAGGCTCATAACCAAATAGATTTTCTCTGAGAACAAAATTCAACTGGGATCTAACTTCATTATGAACTTACAGCAACCTTTTCCAACCTCGAACTAAACACCACTTTATTTCCCAAAAGAAGCTCAAATAAAATGATTGGAATGGAGACCTATCTTCTCAGCCGATTTGCAGATCTAAGATAACAACACTTGCCTGGCTCTCCCATTTGGCAAGGCTGGCACTCACAGCAGGCGCATTTGGACGAATCCCTAAATATAAACAAATACCCTGGGCATATAGCTTTAACATTGATACACCTATATGGAAACACCTATAGAGACTGACTTTTTCTGTGCTGCATGTATAAACAGAAATAACTTACAAGATATTGTGGCAATGTGCACCTTTGCAAAGAAAAATAGCCTAATATTTTACTTTCTTTTGCTACATACACACATATCAGGAAGGAGGTCATTTCTACTAGCCTCTTTTTAAATTATTCATTGTTGCACACACACAGATTTTTAGTACTATGAAAGGTCACTCTCTTCTGATTCTGCAACTGTTTCTTGCAGAGTAAAGAAGTGCCCCATGAATATGCAGCCGCACACCCCTGTAACACTTCAGTCACTGTGCATTAATGTGTGTTCGCTGTATATTTCAAAGTCAAACAAATAATACCTGTCATGAACATGAATTCCTAATATCTTCTATATTTCATTCTAAATGAAATGTCAGAATGATGGAAAATATTTTCCAGAAAGTTTGCAAAGGGCAGTGTCTAGTAAAAAGCTGCAATATGCAATTCCACACTGCTGAAAAGCATCATTAAAGGGACTTTCCACAGCTTAAAACAGATTTTTTAAATAATTATTTTACTTATCTCTGTTACTTATACACTGCAAAACTAAGAAATCTGTTCACAGTCCTGATTTGGCGTTCTCCAATTACACAACCAGTGAGCCTTCCCTGCAGCTGAGCAAATGGATGCCAATGTATTTTTTTCTTTGTTATACAGTATCATGTTGGCATAATATTTATCATATACACTGAGCTAGGAGCCAGGTTTGGATGGGTGGTGTTTGCAAGATTCATTTTCCTGCCTCCCTTACCTGGCATGTATAAAAGTGCTTTTAAGCATCTATTTACTAACTTTAGTTCAGCTTTATAGGCACCATGGAAGTTGCAAGCTCCTTACTGAGGTATTCCAGCATCACTTGCATTCAAACCAGGAGCTGCCCTTTGCATTAATAAACCAGGCCCAGCAGCTCGCCCCTGCTCTCCTCAGCCCCTCGAGCCCGGCCCTCCCACCTGTCTTTGGTGGCCCTCCCTCTCTCATGGTGCTCAGCTGCTATTTTCTATATTCAGGCAACAGCCAACTTCTCTCTGGCACACAGGGTGCAGCTTCTGTCACTCAAGGAGGCCACACAACTATTCTATATGCTCGACTTCTTAGTGAATGGGTCAGAAGTGCAGCTTTTATCCTTTCCCCATTTTTCTCCCAGGCTACAGCAATCCATTTTCCTCTTTTCTACCTCTTTCTCTTCCAATTGTCCAGAGTACCTCTCCACCAACAGGCACTCTAAGACTTAACTCTCTTCTTGCACTCCTCAGGTCCACACTGAACTTCCTATCCCACTTTCTCACAGCCTACAACTGCAGGAATTTCCTACCTTCATCTCTGCACCTCTCCTTTCTCATCAGGCCTTTCTCATCAGGCCTGTAAATCAGGACTGGGGCTGGTAGTTAGGGTTACCCTTACATATTTTAAATACAGTTGAGGGAAGAAACATTTTGCAAACAAAGGAGATTCTCAAGCACAGTCTTTCCAAAATCTTTCCACTTCTCACTTCCAAAACACATCAAAGCCCAGCCTGACACCTAGCAAGGTGACTCCTTTTTGTCCATTACAGCAAGGCATCCAAGAGCTGAACAACTCCTAAACCAGCAGCCTCTAATTTCAATGGCAATACAGAGCTTCCAGAGCAAACCCCTCCTGCTTGTAGCCTTCTCTTCTAGAAACTGAGGAGATGGAGGATTTTTCTAAAGACCTTTCCAGGGGATACAGAATAGTAGCTGACTTCAGACTGAAAGGAAACTCAACATAATCTGGCCTAACACCCAGCTGAAAGCTGGGTCAATTTCAAAGTTATATTAGGTTGCCCAGGGCCTCAGCCCATCAATTTTTTTTAATATCTTCAAGGATTGAGATTTCATAATCTGATTGAAGAGCTGATATTTGAACTGAAAAGTAGGCTTGCTGAAACACAGGGAAGAAAACCCACATCCTCTCTATCTTTCTATGAAAGAAAACGCTCTTAGGAATTTAACATGTCATATGTCATCAGCAGAGTTAGTGAGAATGTGAATTTTTCACACAGTGCTCATTTTTGTTAAAATAAAAAGTTCTTTTCTGCACTTGGCTCAGCAGAAAAGCAGACAAAACCAAAAAAGGGCTTCCTACAGAAGGTGCCACCTGTCTATTGAAAACCATTTTCCCCCTCTTCCTCTTCACTCCTGGGGGGCAATCTGTGCAATTAGCCCAGGCTACACAACGAGCACAGAGCTGCAGAGCTGCTGGGGCAGCTGGCTGCACCAAGAGGCCTTCCCCATCGCAAAGCTGAGCTCCTGCAAACACTGCTTGGTGCTCAGTCCCGAAATGTTCAGCCTAAACAACAACCAAAAAGGAAGGCAGGGGAATACTCCTTATAAACTCCCCATAGCCCTTTCCCAATTCCCTTCATAGTAATCCAACAGTGCAAATAGTCCTGTCTCTGAATACACCGTGGGCACAAGTCAGTCCTGGCCGACAGCCCTTCGGGGGCAGGTCCAGACCCACACTCTCCATGCCAAGCAGGGCTCCATCTCCCCATACAAAAGAGCAGGTCCTGACTGAAAACAATGGGTTTGAGTTTTACCATTTACTGAAACTCCGTGAAACCAACATAGATGGTCCAAATTCTGTCTGCTAAGGTTATAAATAAATGCCTGAATAAAAGTACTGCTGTGCCTTGTTACAAATAACAAAATCACTTTTTTAAAATGAAATTTGGTAAAGCCACTCACAGTTCCTTTATTTGCACTGATATTTGGTCTCAAATACTCAAGTCTTCCTTGCAACCCTTCAAGCATTTTCACAATATAATGGTCTCAAAGGTTGTTCCAGATAGAAATACAAGATCATGCATAAGATGCTTCTCTCACTTACTCAAAGGACACCGAGATTTTTTTCTCCTGAAAATACTACAAACCAAACCGCAATACAATTTCTTTACTCAAGAGGCCAAGCCTCTTGGCAGCCTGCACGCTGCTAAGCTGCTAACTCCCACTCAAATTTTTTTCCCCTCAACTGCTCTGCAAACACTTTCCTAACTGTATGCACAACTCCTTCACAGCCACATTTCAGTGATTCTGCCTCCCTGCCCAGCCACAAAGCTCCCTCTCCACCAAAGTGATGACACCTGACTCCTCCAGCTCCCAAAGTCATTCTCATGCCACAGAGCTGCAGAACAAGCCAGAACAGCACTTCTCCTGCAGATGAGGACTGCCAGCAGTTTCCTTTTTATTTCTCATACGGGAACTTTAAAAAGTGCTGCTTTGAGGGGAGGGGAAAGTGTTTGGGAGGGAGGGGGGATTTGCATTTTTTGAAAACAAAAATCTCACCCACAGGTTTCATCCCTCAGCTTGTGCACTGCATGTTTGGCTTGTACGCAGTGCCAGCAAATCTTTATCAATCAAGGAAGAGTAAATTCAACTACATTAGTTAAGATCATAGAAAGAAGATAAGTGATTAAGCTAAGCAACATAATTTTATCGTTAGCTAAGGAATACAGGAGAGAACCTTGCTAAAAAAAATGTTGGTGCAATTTCAGTTTCTTTCCACATTAATATTTCAGACTTGTGATCCATCCAAACACAATTCAAAAAGATGAAAAGACAAATCTCACCAAAAAAAGCAAGCATTGATTTTCAGGCAGCAAACGCATCTCTAATGTCCATACTACCTGCACAGTGATCTGAGAGATAAATTATTAATGTCAGTGTATGAACATGATTTTGTTGTGATTAGATTTCACTTAAATTTTAATTTAAAAAAAGTCACAGGGGATCGAAGAAGCAGTCACATAAGATAAGCAAGTCAGTCAAAGTTTTATTTTTCATGTTTGTGTGCTGGGATTATCTAGAATCTTATCATTCATGCAGCAAATTACCAGGAACTACATTAAAAATGTGTATAGCCATTTTCATTTTTGAAAGATTCAAGACTATAAATAATTAAAAGGGTGAGACATCTGTTATTTATGAGCCAAAATGACATTTTTAATTTAGTTCTTCGTTTAGCTGAGCCTGACGTCTTGAGACTAAGTAAAAGGAAACACAAGAAATATTTTAAAAATGACATCTAACAGAGCTTAGACCTTCCAAGGGTGTGCATCAAATCATGGTTATTTTTGTTTTCCTTCAAGGCACATCAGAAAACATGCTCCATTTTTGACCTGGTATTATATATCAGGCAGATTCTGATGACAAGCTAGAACCTCTGCGTTGCTCTCAAAATTCATCAGCCACGTTACTTCTCTGCAGATGTTCTGAAGAGAATTTATTTTGCATACGGCCACCAGTCAGATACACAGCTCAAACCACAACACTACCACAAAGTAAGTAGCTTCCTAGTCTCTCCCCATCCTCCTTCCCTCTCCAGACTTAGGCTTAGCATTTCTTTACTTATCAAAAAGATTACACTGATCTGAATGTGTTCACTGAATGTGTGAAGTTCAGAGAGACTTATTTTCTCCCAGGGCAAACAAAGTTGGTTTATCATCAGAAAGAAGGGAACATATATGCAGTCATGCATATACACATCCCGGTTTGCCTGCTGTTGTTGCGAATGGAAATATTCCCTGAAAATAAGCTACTCTTAAAACTGTATAAGAAGGTTTCCATAGAGCTGCTGAGCTCAGATAAAAAGAAAAAGGTCATTTGGACCAAAAGCAGGCACTTCCCCACCATGCCACCCTGCCAGCTGAAGTCTTTGTTTTGGTACAAGGAGGGGAGGTTGGCTTTTTTTTTTTTTTTTTTTTTTTTTTTTTTTTTTTTTTTAAAGTCTGTTTTTCTCCTCTCAAACAAAAGGAACCTTCTATGTACCATGAAAGAGTCCCTGCAGAACAGGCCTTAGAAGCTTCTCCTTCATAACTGGTTGTTGAAACTGTTTAACATCACATATGCCTCCTGACTTTGAACCAGATTACCTATTTTCTGAAGCAGATATTTGCAGATGCATCAAATTCAAATTACACAAGTATAACTTCTGAAAAAGAGAAGCTTATGGAAGAGTAGCAAGAGTCAACTCAACACTCTAGAATTCAGTATTCCTTTGCTGTCAGTTTCAGTGGTAATAATTTCTTTAAGAAAATATGAGTTTACCTGAAGTTTTATTCGGGAATTAGCTTTCAAGATGTTTCTGCAGTTATTATGTTGTATGAGTGCATATCAGAAGACAACAAGTTGTCACAAAAGTGTCAGAAAGTCAAATTTCACAGCTGTAATGTTTGATGAATTTTAAAAAAGCAACTACATTCACATTCACAAAGAACTCAAAAACCAAAAAAATGGAGAATGGAATAATTTCTGACATGAATGAAAGTTCATATAGATACAAAAGCAGGTTTACTAGATGACTGATGCCAACAGCCTATTTTGTTTGATCCTTATAGAACCCCTACCTAATAGGTGGACAAATGACCAATTTAGCTTTCACTAATGCCAATAATATTGATAGATATCATCTGACACCATTTCTGTTGTCCATATAGTCCTACAAATCATCCCTTTTTCCCCAGATCAATGCAAGTTCACTTTGCTACAGCTTAAGCC
>JAVCKT010023943.1:23647-33649 GCA_032273925.1 Rhynchotus rufescens
TTCACCACTCTGAGAACAAGCGGTACCTGCTGTATTTACAGGGCTCCTTAGGCCTCCCAGAGTAATGAGGCTGCTTCTCTGCACACTCATCTTATACTGCAAAATTGTCAAGCTCTTCTAACATTTATTCTTAGGTGTTATTTTCTCTTACCACATGTTTAGTCCCTTTCAAATTCAGGCCGGTCACATCAGCCTGTCATCTCCAAACTTAAATACTACTTCAGATAAAGTCCAGCTTACAACAAATAAAGATAACTACAAAAGCAAGACTTATCTACTTTAATCAGGAATAGAGAATTTATATTTTTCCTGAAATCATGCCGATTTTCAGAGTAAGAGAAACACTGATGCCACATAACACACAATATGTTGGGGGATCTGACCAGACTAAAATTTCAGCATTAGAATTAGTACTAATAGCATTACTGCACTCAAACACAAAAGTACTTATTAGAACTAGTAAACTTTAAATATATATATAACCACCTAAGCCTACATCAACTTCCCTCCCCCCTCCCAGCCCCAAAACCAAAAACACACTATTTATATCTACATGCAAGACTCAAGTGACCTGGGTTTAGAATATGGATTACAAAATGAGGACTTTTTTTGTGATCCTAATTATTTATATAAATCCCAGCTGCAAATAGCATATGGTCCAAAGCCCAAGGGCCCAAAACTCAGAAACACTAAACTGAAGGAAAATGATGCAATTACTTATCTAAGTTTGTCATTATAATTAATTTCAGGTCAAGTTTACCTTGGCATTGGCTATTGCAGTTCTCTGCTTGTGAAAGCCAGATTCACAGCCTGAGGGGACCACAGGTGAGAAAAAGAAAAATATCCTCCAAGATGGAAGCTTTCCAATAAAGAGAGGAATGTTGTAATTCTTCACAAGCTGCGGAGATCAGGCCTGCGCGCCCAAGCGATCAGCCTGGAACAGAGCTGCTTTTCAGGTGTGATGGGCAGACAGAGCTTTCACTGAAATCAATGGGAGTCATCATTGCTCTGTCTCTGAAAATCACTGCAGTGAGAGAAAAAGTTGATGATATGGGGAGTCCAATGATCCAGGAACTTTTTTCCATCACGCTCCTGTAAAAAGGCCTGCGTCCACAGGGACATCAGGTTTGCAATAACACAACCGATCTAATAAGAGACAGCCTAAGAGCCAGACACAAAAGAAAAAGTTATAAGAAAAAAAATACACACACCACACATGATTTGTCTCTATTAACACTGCAGTTCTTAAATCCAAGGCCAGCACTGACTACGACATTACAACCACATCTAGGACCTGCAATAACTTTCTTCTTATATCCTCTAATTCTATAGAGAGACAATTATATATCCAGAATCTCAGGGAACATGTGACCAGTGTTTTAGAACTGCAATAATTTGGTGACCCAAGTAAGAATATTAATGGCTCAGTTTTTTTTCCTTCACGCATTGCGATGCAAGCGGAAGTCTTTTTCATAACTTACGTTTCAACCCTTTCACTTAGGCAAAGGAAAATAACAAAAAGTAATGCTGGTCTTTCATTCTTGTAGAAGAAAAAGCAGCTCTCTCCTACTTCATTTTCTTTTGCATTGGTCACTGCACACTTAACAGTACAAAAGGAGCATTTTTTCCCCCAATACAAAAACTGAGGTGAAAATGAAGGAAAAAACAAATCTATCATTACTGGAAGTTGAGAATGAGTGTTTAAAAAAAAAAAAAAAAAAAAAAAAAAAAAAAACCCGAGCAGTCCATTTTTCACCCCACCAAATACATACAGTTTCAGATATTTATTAAAGTGGAAATCTGGAAGAAGCGAATGGGTGCTGAAGAGCATTCAGGCCATGGACACCTACTGTAGCTGTCAAGAATAGTCAAGGAAATTAGGAGTGTACTCGAGGATGAACACAGCTGTAAGCCAGAGAAGTTACAGGATGTCAAGAGAAAAATTAGTCCTAACCACCAAGTCAAAATTAAAAGCTGTAATAAGCAAGCTGAGATGTCTAGATACCTATCCCACGAGTTAAATCATTCTGGCCACAGATGTAAGATCCCAAAGATGCAGCAAACTTGGCCACATACATCCTCTGATTTTACAAACTGTTCATGTCTATCACCTCTTTTAGTAAGAGTAAACTAGTATTTGCTCTAAAACCAGACAGTAGAAGAAAAGAACAAGAGCAGGACGGCCCACAAGTGTGTCACAGAGCCGTATTTAGAACATCTGGATGTCAGGTGATAAGTGGCAGCTCTGAGTGAAGCAGGAAACAGCTGCTCCAAGCACACAGCTCACAGGAGCTATTCCAACAGAGGAGCTGCCACCTGCCTGACCCTTAGGAATACACTGCCTCTGGAAAACACTTTCTTTATAGCTCTATTATTTGAAATGCAGATGTATTTGCAAGTAAAGTCATAATGAAGACATAGCAACATATGAACAAAGTACAGCCTTCTATTTGTGAGACCAGTTTCATCAGTAAATATTAAGGGCAGTAGAGCACAGGCCCAGAAACTACACGTGAAGCTCTCAACAGCATTGCTCCTCACAGCCTTGAGGCAAAAGGAGGAGGACATGCCAGTGCACTGAGCCAACAGAGCACTCCTATTCGCACACACTGAAGCTTGGAGCTGAGAAGCTATTAGGGTTTGTTGCTGCTGTTGCTGCTTTTCTTCAAAAGCTAGGCCAACTCCCTGCATCTTTTGGGTTTGGCTCAGAGCTTGTCTGCAACAGAAGAGAAACATTTCATAGGTTGATGGAAACAACATAAACGCTCTCCTTGCCAGGCAACAACCCAGTGGCCTTCCGTTCCCTCCTTGCTGCAGCAGCACTGGTTGTGGGGGAAGAAAAGAAAAAACCTGTGAAGGCACAGAACCTGAATCAATACATAGTCAATATGGGCCACTTTTGCCACCCAGGAGACTTCAGTCTTCGTATCTATTAAGATGCTTTTCCCAACTAAGGGGAATCCCAGCATCTCTCTTCCTCACCCGCAGTCATTTATGAGAAGATCTGTATCTACACAGACCAGTTAGAGAGGCTGGATTATCTCTCCAGAAGGGTTCACAGAAACAAGTTAAACTCTTGACGTGCCCAGATTTAATCCTGAGCCCCAAACCACATCTGACAACATTTTCTACTCAAATGACTGTTCAAGATGACTGAAAGGTTTTAACACTTACCGTGGAAACCCACTTTCTAACAAATACATTAATTCCATAATAATTTGAGTAGCATTAGCAAGTTTAAAGCAGACACGTGGAACACTCCGCTGTTATAATCACAATTCTCATACTAGAAATGAAGGAAGAGGATGCTAAAAATCGCCATGTTAATCAACCTTTCCCTTGTGTTCTCAATGTACCATTATACCATCCTCAGGGGAGCTCAATACTAAAACACAACAGGTCCGGCCCTTTGCAAAGTCAGAGGATTATGAATCCTGTAGCAACATTATTGGTGAAGCAGCATCAGGAGTATTTATTTTGCCTACTTCTAAAAGAGCTGATTGCTTTCTAGAATCAAGAGTCAAAACAGAAATATTTCCCACAGTACTTCTGAAAAGCAAAATGCCAATGCAAAGACAAAAATCCAAAGTGCAACTTGCAAACATTCTTCTCTGAAAATGTACTTACGGCTCATAACACTTCTACATACTGCAAGTGAACACAAAGGTTTTGAAGACAGTTGAGCCTCTAGTTCAGAGCACTTAACTTCTAACACCCAATTTAGAAATAGAATATCAGGCTTCTCCACTAGAAATACAAACACCCAATTTAGAAATAGAATATCAGGCTTCTCTACTAGAAACACAAACTTGAGAACTTTAATTACAGTATGTTTCAGTGAATGCAAAACTGTGGCGCTCATTAAGGAGATTTTAAGGAGAATTAACATGCACCATCTTGCCTGTTCTTCTGACAAGAAGCATTAGCAGTAGGACACAATGTACCACAATTCAATATAACAAGGATTGTCTCCTGTGCCAATAATATTGACATTCTAGGAAATCATGGAAAAATAAAGTGAAACAAATGTGTTTTTATAAAGGAAGAGAAGTTAAATTTTTTTAAATAAAGTATTGAAGGGAGAAGGAGTTAAAGTGTTTCTTTGAAACTGGTTTGATTTCATGGCAAAAAAGCACGTGTGAATCACAATAACAGTTAAAATGAATTCAAAGATTAGTGCTTTCTTTTGTGCACTGATAAAGTTCAAGAGTTAAAAATCAAATTCTGTTGGATAAACAGATGATTCCCTTTTTAATCCACCTACACAGCAGAAAGAACAAACTGTTTCCCTTTCTATATCAATTTTTCAATATGGGGAAAACAAACTGATCATATTTTATGTTAGTTTTGTGTTTTAATTATCATGGCAGGAAGAAAGAAAATTCTTTAAGATTTGAAGGCAGAATCAAAATACATGCACAACTTGTGTTTCATCACAGTTTATGTACATATGTAACTATTATCAAGCTACTATGTGCAAAAGTAATAGAAGTTGTGAAATCTCCTCCCACTTGCATAATAACAGACCCAAATTAATCAAAGCCTGCCTCAGTTTTTGAGGTGAGACCAATAATGAGAGTTTTGAGACAGGAGAATTTTTCAAAAACATATAAGTTGGTGGGGAGAAGAGAGCCATAATGAAAGTCCATTTGCAACATTAACTTCAATGTTTGCTGGTGCAGAAATGCCTGTAATTATCAACATATATCTTGGCCCAGGTAGTGGTATTTGCAAATAGAACTTACATGGCAAAAAGGAAAATCCTTCACTGAATTTTTCACAAGTACAATACTTGTGGAAATACTTGTGGACCAAATCTTAACCGCTGCTGCACCTTTGAGTAGGTTCTCAAAGGAACAGACTCAAAAAAAAAAAAACCACACGAAAGCACAAGCTCCATTGTCCGAGCTAAAAAACAAAGAGAGGAGGAGATGAGAACTTTGACACATTCAGTCCTAACCCACCCGCTGCATGGATGGATGTTGGCCTCAAAATCCTCAAGAATGGCACTGAAGGAAGACAAGTATTTTTCTCCCCTTTCCCCACACCCAACTCCCTACATTGATTTTAACTTACTCTAGGTAAATTTGAGTATACATAAACATGTAGAAGTGTAAGAATATCTAGCATTTCTTAGATATTTAATCTAAATATAAGACCTGTTTCATTGTCTACAAACAAATCACACACAAGCATCTGTCACTGTAAAGCTCCTCCTTCCCTTGGATTTCTTACACCGAGACTCCTATTTAGATGTACACTTCTGCAACACAGTGATACTCATTCGCTATGAAGTTAATCAGTGGTATTTGTTCCCTCTAGATATGTTTTTGAAAAATTCTTTTAATCCAGTCCCTCTTTCAGGATAGCAGGCAGGATTGGAGGCAAAACAAAATTAACTGCGATTGTGCAGAGCGACAAAGTTGCCTAACTCAGCACAGTAGATACTGGCAACGGAGTTGGGAAAGGGCACCAAGCGCCCCATACTACCCCAAGAGGCTGCTTTTCTACGTGCCAAACTGAGTCTGAGAAGTTTCTAATGGATTTGTAGCAGTGAAGAACAGGCTATGAATGTGCTCGTTTTGGATCCAGTCTTGAGCTGATCCTAGAAATATTGCTAGGTAGCACAGCGAGAAGATGTTAATGCAATGTGGCTCTCAAGGTAACAAGCCTGCTGAGCTCTACAAGAGGCATCAGTGGTGCAGCTTCTCACTGCAGAAGTTCCCTGCTTGGCACCACAGACCATCTGCCTTAAAGAGCATTAACACATTAGCCAAAGGCCTTGCCCTGGTCTACACTAAATTGCTGCACAATCCACAACCTGTGCCACGATGCCACCTTTTTCTTCCTGCATACCTGATCAAAGTTTTCACATGGGAAAAAATTCAGTACAGGCAGCAGAGCCTAGCTGGCTTCCTCAGATACATCCTTAGCAGGATATGGAAGAAATAAAGACTGTTTAACTAAAGACATATCAGCTTTAAAGAGATATTTTAAGCAAATACTCTCTGCATAATATTCTTCCGTCCCTGGCTTTGCTTTAAAAATAAGGGACAGCCATGTTCATCTTGTGCATTGCAGACAGGGTAGAGGAAAGTGTGTATGTGGGGGGGATTCCTTTTTTAAAAAAAGGCATAATAATTTGATCCATGTCATCTGCCTGTCTAGGCAGATAGGGGATAGCTACAGCACTCCAACTGCACCATGGTCTTCCACATGCCTACATTTGAAGTCTCCCTGCCATACAGGCATGTATCACAGCCACAGTCCCAGAACAATCTTCTCCTGCAGCTCCAGTGGCCATGGCAAATGAAACCCCAAAGCAGAGTTCTGGCACAGAGCAGTCTAATTCTGCACTGCACAGGCCGGCTGCGCTGCCCCCGCATCCCTGCCCTTACATGGCTTCTGCGCTACACAAGGCTGCAAATCACTACAGCTAAATAGAGCTCTAATAGGAGGATCAGCTTCTTGCCTTGCTCCATGCCTCTCTGGAGAGTGACCTGACATCCAGTAGAATGGCAATCAATACACACCTGACAAGAACAATGTACATAAATTATAGATGCAGGTTTATTTAAATGCATTCAACCAGCTAAGCTAGCCCTTCAGGTGCACTTGAAACGTAGGTCCAGTCATACAAAAAATGGTCACTAGTCGATAATGCTCAAGGAACAATTTTCAGCAGTAGCAGGTCTTGGTGTGAACTCTGGCTTAGACAAAAGATCAGCTACTTCAGAGAGACAATGACTTCAGACTAAAAATAGTAGTAAACTGCAAATAACTTCCACTTTCCCTTGGTCTGAGTCCTTTACATTGACTGTAATTTACCTTGAGCTACCTGATTGCCTCCAAAGAAGTGTTCTTAGCAGTTCTGCCCCATTCACTGTATGATTCTTACTTGCACATTTCTGCTTTTTGATGGCTTTGATTATCCTTCAGGCCAAGCAGTGCTGAATGCGGGATCGCCAGTGTTATCCACAAGCTGGTCATCCCTTTGCTCAAGGATCTGATCTAAATAGAGGCACACATTATTATTCTGATCTTGTTTATACCACATTTACTCCAGAATGATTCTTCCTGGAGCAGTTCCTCAGCCTATCCCTGGTTTCCAGCAGTTTTATATTAATTCACATTAGTTAAGTGTCCAGGCTACGATCTCCATAGGAGCACAAGAAAAAAATCCAGTCTACATGAATGTCATCTGTGATGCCACCAAGAAAGGAGCTGAAGCATCAACTACTCCATGCATTTGTCACAAGCAAATATTCCCCTTTCCACCTTCTTTATTCACCTGTTTTCCCCTCTATTACTTGTTTCCTCCCAAGAAGGAGGGACAAACCAACTGAGTGCAGAGGTATTCCCTCGAAGGAGGGAAAGTACATGAATAAGCACCCTCAAAAGCAAGAAACTGTACAAATTTATTTTGCAATAATTGTCAAGGTATAAGATACTACTCCAGAGACAAATCTGCCTAACTCTAATAGCTGGCTACCTCAAAGACGCATTAGATGAATGTTGTTTGCGCTTGTCACATGCATTCCAAGATGGGATAATCTCACATGGTAATTAGAATATCAGATAACAGTGATCAGATTTGCTCACTAACAGAAACTGCTAGGTCAGCAAAGGAAGCCACTTCTTCAAGTTTCTCTCACACATAGTTTATACTCACAGCTTCTGAGCATAGAGTGAAACAACTGCAGAAAGATCTCACAAACTCAGCATCCACCACATAAGGGATACTTGCAAGAGTAATTGGGGCAGAAAGTTGTGTCCCAGCAAACATATTTTTAATCACTGTGCTCAAATCCAGTTCCTCTGCTCATTAACTTTTCTTGAAGAACACAACATAACAGCCCACCTCTAACATAGCTCTTATAGTCAAAATGACTTTGTTCAAATCTTAGTATCTCCCAGCTCTTAGTATCTTTTCAGCTATATCCGAGTGAAATGTCTCACTAAGACCTGGATCAAGCAATTTATTTAAAAAGGTAATTTCTCTTTAACGTTAAACCTTTTGCTGGATTTGAATTTCTTTTACCTAAAGAGAAATTGCTCTGCTTATGACAACAAAAACAAGCACACATAGGCACAAGCCTTTTCTCTTTTCCAAGAGCATGACCTCACAGAGGTGACAAAAAGCAACTACAAACATGCTGAGACCCTGCCCACAGCCTTACACATTCCCCTATCCTGAGCTGGAGTACAGCTTATTCAGATGCAACACAAGTAATAACATCTGTTCTATCCTGCAACACTGCATAGGCCATTAAGTGCCTCCTTTTGTGGCAGACTGTCATTCCATGGCACTGGTCATAGGAACAGCTCCCACTTTCCCATCCTGCAGCCCTTCCTTCACTTTCCTTGTCCGGAGGAAGCAAGAATGGGAGATGAGCAGAGGGGAAACTGTTGCTGGGATTATTTACAGAATCACTAGACAAAGGGCTTTTGTAACAAGAAGCGCCTGTGGAGGCATTTCATTGTTGCATATGTGAAATCAGCACTACAGTTACTCAGACAGAATGGAAGGCATAAAGTGCATTGAAATTCCCTTGGAGCGAGAACAAGGGCTGCGCTGCCAGGCAGCGGTTAGACTGGCTGGGCTGGCAGCATCCAAGATCTTGGTGTCTCCTGATAAGAGAGGAAGTAAGGGCTGAAAGCACGACCTCGAGGGGTTAACTCATGTGACCAGTGTACATTTGGTCAAAAGTTCGTTATGCCTTTTTAGCCAAGACTTCCAAATTCAAATGCTTGCACTGTAACCCACAGCAGATGAGGATGAAAAGCAAGTATCAGAGAAAGTCAGAGGATTCTTCTCCTGTTAAATACATTGTTCAGTCGAGATACCCTGTAACCACCCCATCCCGAAGTGGAAAACAATCTCATTGAGGCTGAGTTTGGACCACTGTGAACCAGTGAAAATACAATTCAGTAGAGTTGGCTAGAAGATGCTTTTGCATTTTTGCTCAAAGGACTATCAAGACAGTAAGGTGTAGAAAGTTTCCCTCAATATCCTTAGACTGCTGAAACTCAAGCTTTTAAAAATTCAGACAGCTTTCAGCAGATAATCTTACATTTTCAAGTATCACCACAGATGTCATACCAATGAACTCTCCAACATAAAAACACATTGGCTGTTTGTGAACCCATTTGCTAACCACTGAACCAAGCCAGCTCATCATGAAATATTCATAATGACACAAAGCATCACACAAGCAGGTCCATTTTTTGGTTTTGCAGTAACCTGGGAAGTCAGATCATAGTAAGCTAAAATCTTCTGATGTTCTAGATCTGCTGCCAAATGAACCTCAGCAGAAATGTAGCTTTACAGTGCAGGTGTGACCAACTGTGAGTTTCACATGATTTCAGCTACACACAAGTGAAGATCTGATCTTTCACTCAGCTCTGCTGACATTGGTAAAGGTGTAAACAATTACATTCAACCAGCTAAAGCAAATCTGTGCTCCCTGCTGCAGAATTAAGACTCCTTAGAAAGCCATAACAATCCCAAAAGCCACAAGAGCTCTGAAGAAAAATCCACACGTTTGCAAATACTATTCACACTTTTCAGAGAAAAAAAAAGACATCCACCACTGTTGAAATTTGCTACTAGATACTTGGACTGACAATATCTAATGACACATCATCATCTCAGGGAAGAGAATGGACAAGAAGTACCTCCTCAAACTACAAAGCTGCCAAAGCACACCCAGAAAGCTCAGTTTCTTTGTACTGCCCAAGCTTCATGCTGTTACAGACACTGACAGACTAAAATTCTGCCTTTCCTAGATTTGAGTTACTCTTTGAATCTTAAACTATAGTTTACTTCTATTTTGTGTGTCTCACATACCAACTCATTGAAAAAAAACATTATCCAGGAAATATTTCTAATACTGAAAAATAGGATCTAAGTGTTTTTTTCAGAGTATATCGAGATAAGCCTTAAAGGCTGTATTGGTGGAAAGATGCTAGGCTTGGAGATCAGGCTAAAGTTAGGCATCA
>JAVCKT010023945.1:0-15159 GCA_032273925.1 Rhynchotus rufescens
CTTTCATTTTTTTGCTCCTTCTTTTCTCCTACGCCCCACGCTTTGGCAAGGGGACATATAAAAGTCGATTGCTCCCAGGTCAGCTGTCACCCCACACTAGCAGATTTTTATTTCCAGTAAACAGGAAAAAATAAATAAATAAAGATAGATTTTCTGTTTGGCTACTTTTGTTGGAATAAACCCAAGCTTTAAAAGAACAAAACCAGGTCTTCATGTTATGGAAACCCAAGCAGTAACATTGGAAAGGAAAGTTTTATCCCATTTCCTCCCCTTCTAAACTTCTAGTGTTGCTTTCCTCAGTGAAAATGAGGCTTTGGGAGCCTAACACCAGTAATTCCCATGCTACACTCAGGGGACACAGGCACCTCACAGCTCCTGCTACATCATCGACATTGCTGAGGTCTGCAGGAAACTGGTGTCATTCATTTATTTATTTTAATGATAAACTTCTAGACACACAAGCAGGCACATGCACACAAACATCCTCTGTATTTTCAAGGCATTTCTATTTCTACTTGCAGGGGAGGATCAGCTCTGTTGCTTGAATAATTTTGATAAAATATAAAAAGACAAATTTTCTTGGGGGTGTTTAATCAAGTCATTTTATGTCCTTAAACTACACTGAGTTTACAGTAGGTTTCTCTCTCCTTAAGCAACATTACAAAATAAGTTTTTATTTAGTGCAGATGTAGATGGTACCACCAACTTAACATTGAAAAAACTAGTTTTATAATGATAATACTAGCAGTGTCTTTGATACACTATAGAAGAACCTATACAGCATTAGAGAAAGAACATTCCATGATAAGACAGTACCTAAACTGTATTTAATTTCATAGTTGATGAACTGTTAGCAACAGAATCCACAAGTACAATCAACAGATCAAGTTGGCTGCAAGCAAATAAAAGGTACAGTCAGCTATTTGGTGCAGAACATGCTTATCTATGCTATGTTTACATGAGGAAACACTTACACAATGCTTATTACAATATCCCAGCCTCATAATTGCTTTTATCTAAGATTCCACTCCCTTGAAAAGTCAGAATTACCATAAAAATCTTTGGCATAAAAATCCAAACAGTATGAATATTCATTCTCTTCACAGCTGTTACATTTATGGAAATGCAATAACAGCAAACTTCTCAGATTTGACAATGAGATTTTTTTTTTTTACCAGATGAATGCCTATCAGTAAAACAACTTAAGTGAAAAGAAAAAACTGTCTCACTCCTTTTTTTCTAAAGCGTGCTGTAGTCCATAGCATTTTGAAAGTTAATGAAAAAGTCTTTTTTTTTTTTCTGAATTTCAAAATGTGTATGCAAATTTCAGCTGGCACTGCATGCACAGAACATATTTAATAAACACATCAATTGGAAATCAGTGCTGCATGTCCATGGTTAAACAGCCACTGCCTGGAAATTTTTGCACTGACAAAAATAACAGCATTCTACTTGCCTGGGGCATGAAATGCTGCCAGAGTCGTCATCTTTCCTGAAACTTTAATCCACGCACATAATTTTGCCCCTTAACCAAACAATCTATATGTGGTTTACTGAGGAAAAGAAAAATCTCTGGTCATTTCTTTCTATTGCTATTGCTATGATTTGCTCAAGCCACGCTCCAGCAAGCCACAGTGGGAAACCGCACAGAGCAGGAATGTCTGCAAGTGAGATGCACAGAGAGAAACATTCAGCAAAAGATGCAAGGCAAAGAAGACTGCAACATACCTTCAGCAGTGCTCTCCTTCCTCCCAAGCTAGGCAGTTTCCAGGCATGTACACTGCTGATGGGACTGGGGAAGTAATTGTAGGCAGGCTACTAATAAGTAGATTCATGACACCAGATGTGACAGCAGGGTGTCACTAGGTCCTTTTTCAAACTTGCCTCCAGTGCTGTCTCCTAGCTCCTCCAGACAGAACGAGACAGTCGCCGCTAGGATCAGAGCCGAGGAAGCACACGGGTGCTTTTTGACTGCAGTTGCTAATGCTCCACTTTCAGCGAAAGCGCAGAAGTATGTGTGTGCCTGCACTAACTGCACACACTCATCAGCCTGCTACGAGCAGGGAGATGTGATATGCATACTGAAAGAGCCGTGCAGGGAGGAGGACTTCTAAAGCACACCCAAGCCTCTCCTGCTCGTAATTGCACCCTCCTGACCTCGCTGGGTTAGAGCACTGCCGGAGAATTCATCAATAAGTCCATCAGGAATAAGCCACGGCTCTAAAATAGTGCATGAGGAGAAAGGGGAGGAGGGGGCAAAGGCAGCTCCAACCCTTCAGAGCAGCAAACTTTCTAGATAGATGCTTTCCATTCCTCTGCCTTTAACGCTCCTGCTGCAAATGTCATGGTCCATAGGTGACAGCACTTGGATTTGATCTTAATTAATAAACTGAAAGAGGATTTCTTTAGCCATGATAAAGCACATTTTTAACAGGAGTCCTTAATGAGAATTATTACTATTCCTGAGGTTATAGAGGTATCCACAGATCCCAGCTGTGCAGATGGCCCCTCGGAGCTAGGTATTGTACTGACAAACTCCGAAAAATAGAACGGACTGTCAGACCAGATATGCCAAGCAGGGGAAATATCAAAATCTTTACTTTTCAGGGGAGAAAATGAGCTTCTGAGATTGCAAATGATGTACCCAAGGTCACACATAGAATTTGAAGCCAGACCTCCGTCATCCTATTCCACTGTCTTATAAATAAAACCAGACTGCTTCTGCAGACATGAATCACCAGCTCATCAAGCAGCCTAGGCTGCCACTGTCAACAAGCTCTCAAACAGCTCTATGAACCACAGTCATAACTGGCCATTTTACTGACTTCTGTCTTCATGTCTTCAGGTCAATTCATTTTTAATAGCAATATCATAATAAGGCAGTGTATTTATATGCAATCTTTTCACACAAATTTGACAGTAAAGACTTGACAAGTGAGTGTTCTGATGGAAAGTACTCCAATCTTCTAGCAAAGTGAGTTGTCACATTAGTTTGCACACCTTTTTAAACGAATTAGGATGGCTTCACCTATTCACCCTGTGCTCCATATATCGAGAGCTCTTCCTCCAGATCCCACTGTGGAGCATTGGGTTCAGAATGGGTTGAAAGGGAAGAAAAGCAGATAATGAGTCATTAGCAGCAAAGCATGGCAGCCCCTGTGGGTTTTGGAGATCGCCCATCTCAGGAATGTCCAAATCCAACTTTATTTGTGATATTTGATAAGATAACAGCTCGAGGTGGTATAGCTGCAGACCATAAAGATAAACAGGAGATGTGAAAAGTTTTTGAGGCTTTCCTGGAGAAGCAACACATCTGCAAATATTTTTTTTTCTGAGTTACAGGGAGAGTTTCCTTTTGGCTACTGTTATTTACTGACTATTGGACAGAACAGCCTCTAGTCTGTTGTGTTTGCAGTCTTAATGAACAAATACTACAAGACTGACCTAGCTTAGCAAAGCTGGTAAAATGTAGTAATACTGAAAAACTACAGGATTGACCCTATGTCTCTTTATTCTAAATATATTATTTTTAACTTTTAGTATGTTAGCTCAATAAAACTGAGCTAATATACTATACTGATGAGGGGTAGCTTAGTTCAGTTTGTCATTGAAATTAATGAGAATTTTCCTTTTGAGGAGAAGAAATTGGTCTTCCCTCCAAAAAAAAAAAAAAAAAAGGGAAGCTAAAGGGAAGAGTCCTGTGGTGTTTCTTCCAATTCAAAATAAGGTTAATTTAATATGTTTAGAATTATTTACTAATAAAAGGTTTAAAATTCACCTGCAAGCAATTCAGCTCTTATCTTATGTAAGACCTGAGCATTAACAGATCTGGTCAGTTCTATTGACTTTCCAAGTCCATAAAGGGAAGACATAAGAAAACTCCAAATCTGCAGACATTTAATCTAATAGGCAATATATAAACAGTCCCATTAAAACTCATAAGGATAATCCTGTGAGCAAAGTCACTGTGCCTAAGTCACGAGTTTTTATGGATATCTCTGAGGTGCTGTCATTAAATAGGTTGTTTACTGAAGATTAGAGTTGCAAATGCATGTTGGAAAGAGTGAAACAAACAATTCCAGAGAAGAAGAAAGATTTGTGCCATCACATTTTGTACAGCTGTAATTAATTAATTTTGTACAACAGTAATTAATTAATTATGTATAAAAATATAACAGGTGAACAACAAGCTACAGTCTTCATTTAAAGGATATCCCATTTTTCCCTAAAACAATTAGCTGAGATGAGTAAAAATATTTATTTCTCATTCTTTTTAAAAGACACCAAAAAGCTGACTCATTTGCTCAAGCTTTTCTTTTTAATGGCTATCTCAGGTGCTGAAAGACAAAATGTATTTAAAATATTAAAAGCTGATTTCTCGAAATAACATCTGTTCTGGGAATCAAACTCTTTCCATGTGGATCAAATACAGCAACCAAACACAACAGTGGTGTTGAAAATTGTATTTTTTATAATTACGTTGGACATTTAAAAACATAAACATTAACCCATCTTAAAACAGCAGACTAAATAAAGAGATAAAAAAGGACTGGAATTTGCTTAGGAAATAAGATAATGAACTCTCTGATCCTTCCTTTTTACTAACTTTATACTAAATTAATCCTCTAATGATAATGAGAGCTTCCAAAGATAATATAAAGTTAATAGTAATAGTGAAAGAGTGAATTAAAGGTGACTAGTAATGTTTAATGCCAGAGTAGATGTGCCCAAGTCTACAGTAGGAACTCAAGAAAAGAATTGACAAAGACAAAACATGTTTGTTTAAGAGCCATTGTGGGATTATTTTGTTTCACTTGGAATATTCAGATTGAAGAAAGAGTAAGACAAACCCTTGAACACATAGGAAACAACATATAGGAAACGGGAAGTAAGGCTCTTATTTTTTATTTTTTTATTTTTTTTGGCTCTGTACAGATCTGGAGCTATCATTTCTCAAGATACAGAAATTAATATAAGAATTGTGAGTGAAAGACAGCAGCAATCACTTTGATTCCTAATTAACTCATTAAGTCTACACCAAAATTCCATGTCTTTTATGTGTATTCAGTTTTCAGGCCATATATGGATACACAGAAGTGAACAGAGTGCAATCCATATGGACAGTCCTCCAACCGTCAACATAACACTGTATTCACAGGGACCAGCTCTCTACAAAACATCATTTGTAGAAGACATTTATGAAAAAAAATAAAAAAGGTCAGAGAGGAAATTTAAAAAAAAATCCCTTCTTATGGTTATTCCCTAACTGCCTATTCTAGGAGTCTCTAGGCTCTACTAATACTTACTAAGTATAAGCCAGAAGGATTAATTTTTTTGAAAGAGATACGGCAAGTGACTAATTTCACTCCAGTTTAAATTATTTTGCTTCTGGAGTGGTCTTTAATGATGACAGAGTATTCGGTGCCTTTTTTGTCATTATCGCAACATTTTGTTCTTCCAGTTCAAAATAGACACCTCCTTCCTCTCACCTCTCTAGAAAATGCCAACGTAATATCTACTGAATACATATCAGTGGAACCAGTCAGGTTCACAAGAAGAAAAACGGAAAACTTTAAAGCCTCCCAAACTAGAAATTTCTTACCCTTTTAATGGGTACTTACCCTTGTAATTCAATACTTGTTGAATCTATAAAAAACATAGAGGCCATCCCCCAAATCTTTCCCTAGGTCATAGAAAGTAAATTTCCCCTTTTTGGGCTTGGTGGTAAAGCTCCTAGAAATTACATCTTCCTTAAGGGTCAGAGAACAACTGATCCATCCATACAGCCAACACACTTTGTGCTTTTGTATCTGCATATGGGAATGTACATAATATTAATGATTCATTAAAAACATTGCTGGATGCAGAAGGTCGGGGTGAGTGTGTGCAACTGTCGATATACAGATACATGTATATGTTTATTGCATATACATGTGTGTGTATGCCATTGTGTATTTATCTGTATCAATGCAAACGTGTGTGTATGCATTCAAAGAAATTCCTGTGCTGATGTTTTGATTTTTGTTAAGTTGCTTGACCTCAATATGAACATATTATTGCCTGAGAATAGAGGGCATTTAAGAACATAAATTCCATATTGTGATACTACAGTGCTGTTAGCATTCTGCATTTCACATTCGAAAGATATTGACTTTTTTTCCCCTCATATTTTCAGAGTGAGGGTATATGAATGTCATTCGAGAGAGTCTGTGTATTTAACCTAGAAGATTTTTTCTTTAACATTGAACATTAATAATTTACTCTCTTGGATATTAGAATAACATCAAATTCCATCCATATTTTTACAAGACTTGTATGTGACAGCTAGTCTTCCCAGTTTGTGAGCAAAGTTCTTTACAGTCTATGTGTAAGAAACTTTGCCTTCTTAAGTTATGAATAGTAAGAAATTTTAATACTATATTTGAGTTTTCAGTAACATTTGAATTTATGAAAATTAGTGGCTGACAAAGACCTGTGAATTTGAATTCACAACAGAAGTCAAACATTAGGGAAAAAAGGGTGTGGAAAGAATGTGATGTGACTGCTTGATTACTTTGTAAATTTTTTTCTTCTCTGTGCTTATGAACTATTTCACAGTCTCCATTTTAAAGTCAAGATGAAAGGTAATTCAAACTGAATTAGCAAGGGTAAAGAGGCTGTAGCTCAGAGGACTGATTCGGATCTCATTCACACTCTTTTGTAGAGCTGTGCCTCTTTATGGTTCCCACTCGAGACAATGTCAGGAAGAACTGTTGAAAAATCAGGTCACATTGATTAGCAGTGAGGGTAGGTCATGGTCCCGAATTAGCAGCCTGCTCAAGAATGTCTTTTTGCATGGTCTTATTCCTGATTTAAAGGCATGGCTCTAAAATATCAACCACAAGAGGCTGAGTCTCCCCATTTGCCCTAGCTAGTGTGCATAGACGTGCTCTCCTTAGTAAGGCAGCAATTAAAGGCAGGGATGTGGGGCCAGAAGAAGACATGAGGTTATAGATTCTCCTCAGCAGTGATGTGCACATCCATCTGTCCTTTAAATCTATGTACCTGCCATTGTGTTTTTTAAGAAGGAGCCTGGATTGTTTTGCTATTGAAAGAGGTCTCTATTGAATTAGGAAATAAATCACATCTGGACTCTTTAAACTAGTGGACATTTCCAAAAAATATTTAGCTGCCTCTTAAAAAGCAACAAGAAAACTTATCAAACTGTGGGTGGAACAGAAATATAGGAATCCTGGCATTCAAAGTCACGGTATGAAACCTATCCATTCTGGTACTACATCTGAAAAGCAATATAGTAATCTTTGTGTCATAGCATAACATACATTGAGAAGAGCCAGACTGGCACACTCTTGCAAGCTGGGCTATTTCATTGCAACATAAAGATGAAAAAGTCATTTTCTTATTCCTACTGTTTTCATCCTTGAGTGGTGCAAATATATCTGGAGCCAAAGAATAACCCAATCTTGCTTCTTTTAGTGAAAAATATCTTAGATCTGGATTAATCAATCACGTTTCTTTTAAGCAACTTCACTTTAAGCAAGGGATTATTCCCATTGCCTTCAGGAATAACAATTGGAAGCACAAGTGAGCTGGTGTAAATACTGCTCAGGCAGAGGCTGCTGCAGAGTTGTTAGAGAGGTGCTAATTGGATACTAGGGAGAGAAACAGAGCTAAGTATAGAGGAAGGGCAGCAGCCTTCAATAACTAGAACAAATGTGAGCACTCAGCTCCAGTAGCAGATATAAGGGGGGAAAAATAGACTCAAAGTTTGTTTTATGTAGTAAATCATTACACTGAGAGAGTGAAAGGTGGCAGAAAGATGAGTGCTGCTAGTGCACAGACTCCTGGACTGGGCTCAGCCGATGACTCTTTCATTAAAGCCCAGAGAGGTGCAGCCATACCACCCTTCCAAAAACCATGCCAAAAAAAAAATAAAGCTAAGTTATTTAAGTGCCTAAACATAAGATCCATAGTTAAACGTTTTGATGCTTCTTGCTAAGCTAAAGTCCTTTTGTAATATCAGTGGTATCAATAAATACTATTTTGAACGTAGCAGAGCCAATCTAGTCCCTGCTGTTCAAACGTGATATTTGAACATTGCCTTCCTTGGCTGTGCTCTAGACTCCTCTATCAAAATCACTGCTTTATAGAGCTGAGTGCAAAGCCATTCCCAGAGTGTTTGTGGCTTGCACACCCAGCAGGCAGGAGTCAAACTTGGAAAACAACTTTTATCAGGTAAAATATTCAGAAATGGCTGATGCACATGCAGGACACGTTATAGTGGATTTTTTTTCTTGGTTTCATTTGGTTTTGGTTTTACTTTGGAATACAAATGCAGATCTCAGCCAAAAGGCTTTAAAAAACAAGAAAAAAAATGATGAAAATGCTTTTCAACAAAGAGTACCATAAGACTATGGATTGTTTCCATAGAAGAAGTGCAAAGAACAGAAAAGACATAACTGTGTTATGCATAAATGTGTGTATGTGTATAGGTATATATGTAGGTGTATATATATAGGTCTGTATATGTAGTTGCATATATAGTTATATATGTGTGTATGTATATGGGGTATATATGTGTGTATATATAGGTGTGTGTTTACGTATATATTTATAAGTCAAGGTCCTGGCTAGTTTCCACAGTGAGCAGAGGAGAGATGCTGACATTGCCAGACTGGATACATCACTAAATTCCCTGTTCTGGCCACTAAATCTTTAACCTATCTTACTTCTTCAAGGCAGATTTTTGAAGACTCTCACTCAATAGCTGGATAGAAAAATTGACAGGGCTTTGTCAGAGTTTCTGGTAGCAATTTCAAAATGCTATTCTTCTGATTTCTATTTTATGCTTACTATTTTCTGAGAAATGTTAAAAAGTAACACAAATATTCCACAATATGTAAACATTCCTGATCCACTCAAAATTCACCTCTCTGTAAACAGGGTTAATACTCCACATGGAAATCGATCAAAGTGCAAATAAGAGCTTATTAATGGTCTTTTATTTAAAACAGGTATCTTGACTATCAGATAATGTTTTTTTCTCTCTTTCTCTTTACTTATATATGTATATGTATACATATATATGGATATGGATATATATATGTGTGTGTGTGTATGTGTGTGTGTATATATATATATATATATCCTCCAGAGGGCATGACAAATCAATACAGAAGATATTTCTTTGTTTGACTTCGGACAAACCTGTTTAGTTCCAACGTACTTATTTGCAATGTCTTGCAGGAGACATAGTTCAGGCACTTCACATTGCTAATCTCATTACTGGGACAAGTTCCACGACATAATGCATCATAGTTCTCATTCTTGGTAAAGAGGAGGTAATATATCAAATATGAGCTGAACATCTGTCATGCATTAGCAGAGATGAAGTCCTGGAAATCTTCCTAGTCATTGAATAGCGGACCAAAAGTCACAGGAACTACAGTTCCTATGATATATAGGATGATTTATATAGGATTTATTTAACCTAAATATAGACATCTACAGTACAAATAGTTACTTTTGAGTTAGTGATCTAGGTGATTAGGTGATGTGACTCTCACTCATAATGGCAACATACTTTGATTTTCTCTTTCTTTTTTGAAAAATTGTTTCATATGGAGTATTGTAATAAAGCAACAGCGAGTATTTTAATAAAGGAAAAATTAGAATCTTTCTATGGAAATAAGATCCTTCACAAAAAGCAATTAATTTAGCCATAAACCACCTTTTTCATCAGAATTTTAATAAAAATCTTCAAGACAGACCTATTCCTTAGTCCTCTACCTATATTTTGCAATAATAAAAACACTCTAATCATTTTTGTGTCGCTCCCACTCAAAGTTTAAAGCGAAAATCTACTTTGGAAAATGATTTTATGCAATCATTACCAGTTTCCTTATCATTTTGTTTAATCTACAAGTAAAAACAGGATTTGCTTTCCCCTAACTGCTAAACCTACAAATACACATAAGGATATGGCAGTCATGCTGTGCTCTTTCCAGATTGTGCATTAATGGAAGGAGATTGTTTATATATTATGCATTTTCACTAGATGACCTTTATTAAAATTGCCAAGTGAGTTAAACATTCTTACTAAAGGACAGAATTATCTGCTCAGTGCCAATGATTTAGAAGTTCAATTGCCTGTTCATTCCTAGACCATGGAAAAGACAGTTGGGGAATGACTCCTTTCCTTTATATAGATAATGACCTGTATGAATTTTTCCTCAAAATTTGCCTCATTTCTGGAGCAGCAAATATCTAATGAGGCTCTATAATTTTAAATAGGTCGTTCATTTTCTTTGCAGTTTATGATTGCTAGTTGTCCCGAGGACAATTTAAGGATATATTTAGTGGCATCTGAAGGCAAACCTTTTTTTATAAGAAAACTTTCTGCCACATCATACTGTTTATCCCATACTACAATCTTTATTATAAATTCTCTTAGATCTCAGTGTTAGTCAAATCCAATGCAACAAGATCCAGGGAGGTGGTTATTACTGCTGCCAAGTCCTATATCCTGTTTACTTCTGTATCATCTTATAACTATACCTATATACATGACCTCTAATCTCCAAATCCTTCTCAGAGACAGGGAACTTCTTTGCTTTAAGCTACATATACTGTAATACTGTGTCTTTCTGTGTGATTTTCCGATTACAGCATGTGCTAAGAAGTGATAGGCGGCAAAAGAAACTTAGGAGCTGGAATTGCAAGTTTGCAGTTAGTTTTGCCATGATTATTTTCTATATAGAATAATTATAAATTCACAATCACAATTACATTAATCTGGTTTACAATCCTCTTGTCAGAGATGTCAGGACATCTCAGTCTTGCTATTTCTGCAATGCTTTTTCACGTACATTGATTTTGGGTTAAAGCACTAAACAAATTCTGATAGAATCACTAAGTAAAACTGACATTAGACTTTTCTTTATTAATATATAAATCAATAAGCATAAAGGACACATTCAATAAGAACAGGAAAAGCCTTATAAAGCAGATATCCTAATTACAACTTCAATTAAAATTGTCCTTCAGCTCAAGATGACCTCTTGCATGTAAATCACCAGATTAATTCTATCCTTTTGTAACTCAGAGAGAGCGCAAATCCCTAAAATTATCAGTAATGAGATTGGTATTTTTCATAATCTCTGACATACCATCTAGAAGTGAGGCCTATAGCACTGTAAGGGATATTTGAGTCATTAAGTTCAGCTGCTGGCATTGTAACAATCATGCTATATAAGTCCTTTCATAAAATTATTAAGATCTGTCATAAAACTAGCCAGGATTTTGCCCATATTGGAAAGCTTTTTCAGGCTCTAACTGCTTTATTTTATGTCAGGCTGTATCCATTCATTCTTATTTCAAACTGGTATTGAGACCTCAATCTTAAATCATTCTCCTTCTCTTTTCTTACTCCTTTGATATATTTAAATGATTTTTTCCAACACATAATCAGCCAATACAGCTGATATCAAATATCCATTTCTTTCTCTTCACTTAATCATAACAAAGATTTGTAAGAACAAGGTATTTCTCTTTGAGATGTTCTCTACAGCTATCACCTTCTTTCTTATAACGTTAGGTGGTATTTTGCAGTCATATGCAGAGGATTAAATGCCGAGCTGGCCCAGACAAGTCTCAAACTCTTTTATATTCTTTCCTTCATTAATCTTTACTAGGAGATCTATTTGTACATGTTGATCTATGTGTAGCAATATACACATTTTATTGAATACTCATGGTGAATTAATGGGGCTCAGAGGACACAGATATTGTAGCATATTATTAACTCTGCAGGTTCAGAAAGCTGCATGACCAGTTACAAGGGCATCTTCTTCCTAGAGCTCAAAGATACATGCTACACCTGCAGAGTGTCACGTTAAAAGCAATATACTGCCGGTTTATGCCACTTAAACTTTATTTCAGCTTTGGTAATGAACTGTGTGTGTACATGTAAGAGATAAGCTAAGCTTGAGAAAGCAAACTTTATTATTTATGTATTTGTATTGCAGAAGCACCCGAGAGCTCCAACAATTTAGGAGAAATATGAACCAAAACCAAGCCAAAACACAGACACACACATGCACATACCAGGAAAAAAAATCTCAGAGAGAGATCAATCAGAAAATTTATTTGGAAATAAAAAAAAACAGAAAACTGTAAGGCAATAAGGCAAGTTGAAGACACTATGCCAGATTGTGACTTCTGCTTATTTTCTGTCTACCAGATTTCAAATTTGATGTAGAAATCATTACAAAAAACTCTGAATGGGCAGAATGATGTTGATTTCATGAGCATAGTGAAGTGTATGGGAGAAAGTGCAATAGTATTTTTTTGAGAACTAGGGTCACTTTTTTTCCTCCCTAGATATCACAGAATCACAGAATGGTTAAGGTTGGAAGGGACCACTAGAGATCCATCTAGCCTGCAGCAGGGACACCCAGAACACGAGGCACAGGGTGGTATCCAGGCAGGTTTGGAAGACCTCCAGAGATCTTAGACTCCACAACCTCCCTGGGCAGCCTATTCCAAGGCTCTGTCACCCTCATAGGAAAGAAGTTCTTCTTCATATGGAGATATGCAGATCTAGGGTCTGAAATGGTATTTCAGTTACATCCCTTCAGCTCTTCTTGCTACTACATGAAATTTATGCAGACACAATAAACAGGTATTATAAGCAAACTGTTAAAGTCCTTTGAACTGAAAATACAATTGTATACATTATACACCTACCCTATCATCTATAAATATTATATCTAAACCTCTGGGAGGTCTTAGCACTCAGCGTTGCTCATATTATTATGTACTCTTCCTTGTGAAATGTGTTCTTTCCTTGCTGCTTGACTTTTCTCATCATTCTTGTAATTAAAATCTCTTTTGATTCTGTTTGGCATTTCACCATCTGCACACAAGGAAATACCTTGGAACTGGCCTGCCTGTGAGTTCACACTGTCCACTAATTAAAGTGGGTTTTAATCAGAGATTCTTAATCATCCTTAATTTTCAGGCTACAAGGTGGTTGTGTCTGTGTTCCTTTCCCCAGTGACTTCCTAACGGATGGCTGTACAAATGAAAAGTGACGTACAAATGAGATTGTGAGGCTCCATATTTATTCCTTTGCAGTGATTCCTGATCAGATTTGCTCCATTTACAAGAAAAGTCATTAATTTTTTAACTGCTATTTGGGCAGATATCATTGGGAATCCAGAAGTCAAGCTGTGTCCTTCACATCTGCACTTTATGCTGCTAGCAGCAAAAATAAATAAATAAATGCTTTAATAAATACATAAGCTCTGTGTTCAATAAAGATGACCGTGGGTCGGGAGGGAAAGCTTGTTCCAGATTTTAAAATAGCATGGATGCTTTTGACAAAAAATATCTTTTGTTGAAACTCCCCTACAAACCTCTCCGGATCTTTCAGAACTGAATAGTTTAAAGTAAAAATCTGAAAAACTACGCTAGAAAAATTTATCATAAAAGTTTTTTGACCATAAAAATCTGAAAAACTACGCTAGAAAAATTTATCATAAAAGTTTTTTGACCATATTGTTAACTGAAAAAAAAAAATCCTACATACCCTTTTACTTTAGGATTTATCCACTGAAATGAGGACAGTTTTATACTGAATTAAGAAGGACTCTTGGCAAATAGTTTTTCAGCATGCGATCAGAGTGGAATCTTACTGGAGCTATTTTATTGTTACAGTCAAGTACTAATCACGAAAGGAATCATGTACTGGGTATGGTTTTGGTTTAGAGGCAGGAGAATCCAGAGAGTACCCTGCTTACTTGGGTTTTCTTTTCAGTTGTGTGATGCTGAATGATCACTTCAGTTCTATTCCCCCTTTTCTACCCTGTCCTTGTCTTGTCTTCTGGACTGCGAGTCCTTCAATGCAAGCAATTTCTTTTGGCTTGTTTACATGTTCACTTTGTTGTAATGAGACATAAGTCATTAATCAGATTGTTAGCTACTGCAAAATCGTAAATAATAGTTATTTTTATGAACTTTTTGTAGCTATTGTTTTCATATAAGAATTCTTGTTATAGTTAAAAGTTTTGCCAGCTCTTGTGAGTGGAGTGCATGGGCAGATGAACAGGCAGATTCTTCCCCATCTGTTTCCAGCTTCAAGAAGTGATGTGAATGCATTTTATTTCTCTGGAACAAAGTTCGGGAAATTCTATACTGAAAGAACAACCTTCCCCACTCCTCTTTACAACAGAAGTATTGTCTGATAGCAGCTGATGATTTACCTCTCATCCGACCTTTACTTCATGCCAGGAGTATTGGCTCCAACCAATTCTAGTTTCATTCCAATAGCCAGTGGGGAAACTCTGAATCTACTCCGTTTACCTTACACACAATATGATATTAAATCAGTAGTAATAAATAACATCAATCTGAATTCCTTAATTCATCTCTTACTGTCTTAAATGTCCTGCATTTGAAACTTTTGTAGCAGTAGTATAAAATCTTTAAGTAATAAATTTCTGATGAAATCAGGCCAAAGGATACCCAGAGAGAGAATGTTCTTAGGTTTTCAGAGACTTATATTCAATCTCTTTTTGCTCCTCAAACTTCATTTATGAGACTAGGTAAGTCCCATAGCTTCTGGGACCAGACTGTCATGAGACCACATTCATTCCAAAATTATGAGTTGCTCAGATACTCCCCTAGAAAGTACTCAATGGAATAGCTAAATTAAACTCCAGATGAAATAGTTCTAGTTATTGCACCTGGCTGCATATTGCACCTGGTGCTGCATATTGACCGTGTACAGCAGCTACACTTTCCCCTCCCCCATGTCCTCAGTGTTATTGATCACTGATTAGCAGTTGAATAAGGAGATCCACTATCCATGACACTAACAGTTGCCTCCTGTGGAGCTTAGAGCTGCCAGGATGAAGGACGGTGTTGAAGACATGCACATGTGCTCAACATTGTTGGTGGTGGTAGGGTAAAACATGTGCATATATACAACTTCGCATCAACATATTTAATAGGAAGTAACTGGAAAAAAAAAAAAAGGAAAGTGCAAAAAAAAAAAAAAAACGCGTATTATTCACAAGTTAGAAAAATCTTAGAAAAATCTGGCCTTATGCTGTCCATGGACAGGAGGAGATGTGAAATGTTCGTAATATAGCTTAT
>JAVCKT010023947.1:0-10937 GCA_032273925.1 Rhynchotus rufescens
AGCATCTCGGTGCAGGGCTGTCCTGCTGGAGAGCAGCCGCGGGCAAGACATCGTGCAGCCGCCGCGCTCTCCACACCCGCCTTCAAGGGCTCCTGTGGCCTCCAGGTGTCTTGGAGCCGCGTCTCCATTGTGAGGCTGGGTGCTGCACCCAACATCCTCGCCCTGGGATGAGCCCGTGTGCAGGAGCTCAGCCCAAACCGAGCCGGGTGCTGCTGCGGGCGCCGGCCGTCGAGCGAAGGTGAACGTAGGCTGGAGGGGAAGGCAGATGGTCTCTGTTCCGGAGCGTGCTGTCCAGCGTGCAGCCACTGCGTGTCTTCCAGCACTGGCATTTGGAACCCAGATCGGGATGGAAGCGGGATGCGCTTTACTCTTTTAGTCTATGCTTAGCAGCCTGGATCAATCCGGCCTGCAGGTGCTTCTAAGGCAAAAAGCACCTGGGCTTGAGTCTTTGCAGGTGGAAGTACGTGTGGGCAGTGCATCCTGAAGAACCCTTGGTTACTCGTGGATAATCTTTAAAAGGCAGTGGGAAAGAATCCTGTAGCTGGATGAAAATCAATAGAAACTGGCGTTCCGCACAAAGGTGCTGTGTTCCTTGAAGGCAGGTTTCCGACCGCAAAGATTCAGTGGTCATGCTGAGCTCAGCAATGTTTCGTGGGGTTTCTTGTTTTGTCTTTTTTGGGGGGATTTTTTTGTCTTTTTTTTTTTATCTTTTTTTTGTTGCCCATGTGCACGTATGCATGCAGAATGTACGGCTGTTATGTACGAATGTGGACATATATCTATGTATTTTCATAATTTAGGTATATATTCATACAAAAGCATCGCTGAAGGAAAAGAAGATGGAAATTAATAATTGACCCAGGGTATCGCCAATGGGAGAGGATTCCTTGCTGGTGTTCAATGTTAGTCCTGGACTAACAGGACTAACTAAAGATAACTAAAGTTATCTTTCTTTATGGGAAAGGATAAAACCCGTTCGTCAGAGGTTGGTTCAACAGCAGAACATTTTCTCGTTATCTCTGCTGCCACTAGTTAAGTGTTGTTGTTGTCAGATAGTGTCATATAATCCTGATTGCGTTTGGCAGGTTAAAAAAAAGGGAAATGTGCAGGTGGTTCTGCCGCTGCCGGTCGGGATTGGGCCGGGCTTGTCGTGTGCAGAGCTTGGCATGAAGCCGTAGGCAGTTCCCAAGGATGGAAGGGTGTCGCTTTCGTGAACCTCAGGGTTGTGGTGTTGGGGAATGTAAAATTTAGGTAATTAACAAAATCGACGTGTTATTTGAGGACGCACTGCTAAATTCAGCCCGAAAATCAGGGAGAAAATGCTGGGCAAGACATCACCCACTTCAGGGAGATAACGAAGCAGCAGCTAAATATTACTCGCTGACACATGTATAGCCCTGCTCATTGGAAAGGTTAGCGAGTAAAGGAGAAGGAAACGCAGTTAATTTGAGCTGAACGTGTAGGAGGTTGATAAGGGAAGCCAAAGAAAATACCAAAGGCCAATATGTAAAGATAATCAGAAATTTTAGAGCATTAGGACCAAAAAAAAAAAACCTGGTAGAGATCCATCTCTACACGTAAATGATAAAATTGCATATTCTGCTGAAAAAAAAAAAGGCAGAAATGTTCTGTTCTGACTTTGAAACAAATCAGGAGGATGTATCCATCCCATATGATGTGCTTGGAACAGAAAGTTTCCCAGCTGTAACCAAGGAGAAAGTGAGATAGTATTTGCTAAAAATAAATATACTCAAATTAACAGACTTGAATAACATATAGGCAAGTGCCTTAAAGAGCCGAGCTGAGGAGCTGCCTCAGCCACTGATGTTAATACTGAAAAAATCTTGGTAATCTGTGAATTTCTGAGGGATTAGTGGAGCACTGTTGCTATTGCAGGTGGTTCAGGAAGGTGTAGCTCATTTAGATTAAAAGCAATTCTGGATAAAATAGTAAAGAGTTTAATTTGGAATTAAATCAACAAAGAATTAGATGTGGAAATGCAGGTAGCCTCATAGAGGGCAGTTCCACGGAGAGTGGAATTGAGCCCGCGGTTTCGCCTGCGCCTTTGCAGGCCTGGTTAAAACGAGGTCTGTGTTTGCCTAGTGTGTTTTGACCTCTCCTTGATAACCTATGATACATATATAAATAAATTAAATGGAACTAACCCCGAGGGCATGTATTAGGTGCGTTAGAAAGCCATTCAAGACCGATTCCAGAGCAGTTTTGATGAGCAGACGGTGCCAGTCCGGGGCTCCCTTTCCTCGAGTGTTCTGCTCCCAACTGGACACTCCTGTCAGCGGTCAAATTAGTGACAAGCAAAGCGGGTGTTGATGAGGCTGGCAGGGCCACAGACACCGGTGGCCGCAGGGACGGGTCCTGCTGGGGAGGGACCTGCCCTTCCCGCTCTCCCTGCAGCGGGGAATACGGACCACACGCTTTGAGATGCCCTTGGGCAAAATGCAAGAGGAAGGCGTTAAAATCACCTGCTTGGTGGGATGTGGTGTTGGTGCACGTGCAGGGCACGGACCAAGAGGGACACGAGCCTGCGTGCCCAGCTGCAGCGCGGGAAAACCTCCAAGAGCCCCAAAACTTTGTGCGAGTCGGGTCCTCGCCCCTCAGCATCACTGCAGTGCCGGAGCAGCGTTCAGAAAGGGCCTCAAGTGGGGCAGGGGCTGAAGGAGACTCCACAGCCTCCCTGGGCAGCCTGTGCCAGGGCTCTGTCACCCTCACAGGGAAGAAGTTCCTCCTCACATGGAGATGGAGCTGCCTGGATTTCAACTCATACTCATTTCCCTAATTTTCTGACAATACTCTGCATCTCTAGACTGCTCATTGATGGAGATCATTCCTTCTCTGGAGGTCTTCAAAACCCGCCTGGATGCCGCCCTGTGCCCCGTGCTCCGGGTGTGCCTGCTGGAGCAGGAAGGTTGGACTGGATGATCTCTAGAGGTCCCTTCCAACCTCAGCCATTCTGGGATTCTGGGATTCTCTCTGGGTAATGGAGTGTCCGGAATGGGGCGGCAGCAGCTTGCTGAAGCTGCCAGGATGGCGCCTTGGTCAGCCCTCAGCACCCAAATGTTGTGTTTTCCTTGCCTTGGTCCCAGTTGTCGCTAACTCATTGCAAGGGCACGGAGAAAGCTGTTCTCTTGTCTTTCCCCCATAGTCTGCCCTTCACTGGGAACGGGGAGCCCGTCCCAGCGGCATCCGCACCACGCCAGGCATTGCTGAGGGCGGCACTGGCCTCCGCACTGGTGGTGGTCTCCTGAAATCACAGCTTCCTCAAAGGCGTTAGGGTAGACAGATGTGCTGAACCCAGATTTATATCTCATGTACCCAGATTTACCCAGATTTATATCTCTCCGATCAGTTTTGGGTCCTGAGACCACCACATGAACTAGCAGGAGCTTTCAAGGATGGTGGGAACTGGCTTTCCTGTGATCCCAAAAGTACTTCTGGAGATGGGACTTTTGGTATTTCCTTTCTTTTCTGCCTTCCTTGCAGCAGTGACAAAGGTGTCTGCCTCTGCCTGCGAGCAGCTGCGCCTAAAGCTGCAGAATGAGCAAGTCTCCTATCCCCGTCAGAGGAGATAACCTGATGGAAGAGGGAAGAGGCTTCCATGCATCGAGATTAGGAGAAAAATGAACGCGGGGAGAAGAGGTCGCTGTGGGAAGCTGCTCTTGGGCAGCCGGCAGCAGCGTAAGGAGGGCCGGAGGGGAAGACCGTGGGAGGCAGAAATCAATTTAGCAGTTCCTACGTTATCTGAATTATAAGTAGCCAGGACATCAGCATGAGTAATTTTTAAAAGAACAGAGAAGGAGCTAAATGGCGAAAGGCAGGAAACACGGATGAATAACAGTGGCGTGACCTCCAGATATGCAGGGTCCTCAGGCAGAGAAGGGGCTGGACCAGAGCAGCACTGGGGGCAGCTGCAAAGCCCCGGGCAATGCCCAGCTGCTCCGTGCGCCTCCTCCTCGAGGAGAGGCGCCGGCGAGGCTCCCTCTCACCGGCCGTTACACACTGCACGCATGGAGGGCGTTGTGTTTGATGCAAACCTCCCGTGGGGTATTTCGTGTTACACGGGATCTGGGTTTTGCAAGTGCCGCAGTAACAAACCGGAGTCACTAGGCAGGTCTAAGTGACCTGCAGTCGATGCAGCGCACGGAGGAACTGCAGGACAATGTCCTGCTCCTCAGCAGCCTCTGCAACGTGTTGGCCACGGCAGTGCTCCACGTCCCCGGTCTCCATGTGTGCGTCGAGGTCAGCTCCAGCCCATTGCTGCCCATGAAGCTCTTTTTGTTCCTGATGGTTTTTCATGCTCTTTTTCATGCTCTTGCTGACATGAACACGTTCCTGCACCGTACTGGTGTGGCCAGCTCAGGAACGCAGCTGCTCTCTGCTCGTTAGCTCAGGCTCAAGGTGCAGGGCTGCTTGATGTGCTCAGCTCATCAGTCGGTTGGGTCACTCAACCGATACGGTCCTTTATCCATGACAGAGGCAGCCCTCGGTCCCTCTTTGCGTTGGGATAAATTCTGCTTTCTTTGCCCTGGTTAGTCACTCTGCTGATTCTTCGCTGAGCTTCACGGGCACGTGGACTCTGCCTGCCTCTCCTGAGCCTTCTTCCATGGTAGGCGTTTGCTGACGGGTCTCAAGGAAGGGATTAGTCCCGTTACACGAGGCTTGGAGCTGTTCATCTGGAGCAGTATCCGCCCTGGACACCCGGGCAGGCAGGATGTGCCGGGAAGGAGCATCCTGGAGTGAATGGAAGGGGAAGGAAGGAGCCCCGGCTCCCTCCCCAGCCCTGAGTGCCGCGGCCGGACCCGGAGCTGCCAGGGCCGGTGCCGCCGCTTGGCTCCCGGCTCCCTCCTGGCCCCGGTGTCTGTCGGCTCTTCCAGCCCCGGCTGCACCCGGGGCCCGGAGAGCTGTCGGTGCCGACCCAAACCCTGCCGGGCTGCAATGCCAGCTGCGTGGCCAGCAGCGCGTTCCGGGCGTTCCCAAATGCACATCACCGTGCGTTGAGTTCCGTGGATGTATTTACGTGTACGGGTGCTCATCCGCAGCACTTAGCCATGAGCGCCGTCTGAGCAGTCCTGGCGTTCATCAGCTCTGCTGCCTCATTTGGCTGCTCAGAAGGGTTTAGATCAACCGCAGGCTGTGACACACAGGATCCTCACATTCCTCTCCCATGCTTTGCATGCTTTTGCAGTTGCTTTCTGCATGGTTTGGTCCTTGATCTGTTGCCTTCCTCCAGGCCATCATCACGATCCCTGACAGCTGGGCATCCCCAGCACGCAGCTCCGCACAGCTGCGAGCTAACGTGGCTCTCCAGCGTGTTCTTCCTTTTGTGTTTTGAAATTTTCACTATGAAATATTCGGGAATCTTTGCTTTGATGAGGTTTTAACCAAAAAGCTTCACAGTTGCAGAGTCCCGTAGCTCGTCCTCTTGGGCATTACCAATGATCGGGTGGGAATCAGGACGTCAAATTGTTTAGGATCATTTTCTTTCCAGACTTCCCTGCACCATTCATGCAACTGATCACTCTCCTTTGGGATTAGCTTTGCTCTGCACTGTTCCTCATTGGCCTTCTGTTTTATTTTAGCCTCTTGACCGCTTTCTCACCTGCTTTCAGCAGCACATGGCTGTTGCTGGTTTGGCAACAAGCACGTGCTTGTTCTCATCCCGTTGCAATGGCTTGCCAGAATGGGACAGACGCTTTGAGGAGGACCTTTGGAGGGCTGTCCCCTCCATCCTGGTCAGTGCAGAGCTGCTGGTTTTTCCCATGAGTCAAGTTATTGCATTCCAGACCCCAATGGCCGAGATTTTATTGACAAATTCAGTATCCTGCTCCATCCCTGGCACATTTCTGGCTGGTTTGGTTTCATTTTTTTGCGTTTTTTCTAGGAGTTGTTCACATATGGTCACACTCGAGACACACCGAGCAAAAAGCTCTCTGACCACATTAAAACCTGTCCTCCATTCCAGATCTTACCAAATTATAAAGGGCTGAAAATCAGCATTTCAAGCCGTCATTTGAGCTGGCAGCAAAAACTGCCGCGTTTGCCCAAACGCGGCTCGGATCTGAGCGCTCGGGTGCTTGGAAATGGGGCAGCAAGCCGGAGCGTGCTCGCCTTGGGCTTTGCTTGGTAGGAGCGGGCTGATGGGCCTCTGTCACACGCAGATGACCAAACACTTTCCCATCCATTAGTAACCGAGGCTGGCCGCCTCTTCCAGGTGCTGAGCGGGTTTTATATTTTCTCATTTTTTAAACGAGGTGCCAAGACCCGCAGAGCGCTAATGCGCGGCAGGAGGAAGAAGCTCCGTGTAGTAAATTTTAAACGGCTGAGACTGGTGTCAAAAAAATGTAGAAACTGGTATTGGAGTGAGCTGATGAAGAGCAGGGCAGAGCAGAAAGTCTCGTAGCACAAAACCCGTTTTGTTCCTCGAGGTGGCAGGTAGCTGCTCGGATCTAGTGGGGTTTGTAGGGCGGTTATTTGCTGCTGCGTCCCGTTTCCATTGCATTAGCAAGGTGGTGGTTGGGAAAACGGGCAGTGTGAATGTTCACGGGTTTGCCAGGTGACAAGTGACATCGGGAGCTGCCCGTGAGGAGGCACCAGGAGGCATCACCCGCTCGCCGTCCTGTCCTCGGCGCCCCAGGACCTGCCGCGAGACCCCGCTTAGCACTTGCACCAGCGCCGTCCCAACCCAAGGGAAATGTGGGTTTTCCTGAGAACCGAGCTGGGGAAATGCTCGAAATAAAGCAGTAATGTGAAAGCACTGCGTCGTGGGAAATGTTGCTATTTCCGTTTCTTCATTTAGTTCAATGCTTTTTTTTCATTTTTATATTTTTGTGCTGCTCCGTAGGAAACAGCACTGCTTCTTACACGTTGCAAATGCAATCTATTTTTAAGCATTTAATTATATTAATGTATTATATTATTATTAAATATTATAATGTAATATAATATAAAGAACAACAGTTCAGTCTGCCTGGGACTAGCATTAATTAATACGCCTTGGACTTTATTTGCTCTAAGACAAAGCATCTCCATGTGTATTTGCAAGAAGCGGGAAAAAAGGGGCTTCTTGCAGCGTCCAGGTGTCCGTCCCCCGGGGCCTTGTGCATTTAGTGCCCTGGGCATGGGTGGCAGCTCTGCGAGACAGAGGATGGTCCTGCCGGCCGGGAGGGAGGGACGCTGCGGTAAAGAAGGGTGAGACAAGAGCTAGTGACAGCAACTCCATTTCTGGCGGGTTTTAAATAGGAAGGGGCTTGTTTCAGCGGTGGGAATTGGGGAGCGTTTGCAGCAGGCAGTGGGGCAGGGCTGGAGTCCCGTTTCGCGGGATCCGGACAGCCTGCGTCCTGCCGCCGCCTCCGTGTGCGCTCCGCTCCGGCACCCACGGGCTCTCCCGGCCTCACCCGGGTGCTGCCCTCAGCGCCCACCCTGGCACTGCTGCCCGGGGCTAATCACGCGCCGTGTTTGCCAGCCTTAACTACCTAGTGCCTGCAGGAACAGCAGCCCCTGGGTAAACCAGAGGTGTAAACAGCCAAGGTCCAAGTGTGCGAGCCTGTCTTTATTATTTTATTATCTTATCTTATCTTATCTTATCTTATCTTATCTTATCTTATCTTATTTTTATTCTATTTTATCCTATTTTCACAAGGTAGCGGTGAGCTTTGCAGCAGTGCCCAGTGCACCGACAGTGCCCCCCAGCACCCCAGGGCCCGGCTGCCGGCGGGGGCCTCGTCCTGCTGACGCACAGCGGCAAAGGCAGCGGTTGGGGCTGAGTGTCTAGGCAGGGAAGCTTCGTTTTCATTTATTTCTGCTTTCCCGTAGTGGTATCTGCCTGGTGAGGCGGCACGACCGAGTGCTCCTTGTCCCAGAAGCCGCTGTGGGAGCGCTGAAAGCAGCGCCGAGGGAGTGGCAGCCGGGCCTGGACTGCTGCAGGGCTGCCTGTCTTGCAGGGGATGCAGGGCTGCAGGGCTGCCTGCCTTGCAGGGGCTGCAGGGCTGTGTGTCTTGCAGGGGCTGCAGGGCTGCAGGGCTGCCTGTCTTGCACAAGCTGCAGGGCTGCCTGCGTTGCAGGGGCTGCAGGGGCTGCAGGGCTGCCCGCCTTGCAGGGGCTGCAGGGCTGCAGGGCTGCCTGCCTTGCAAGGGCTGCAGGGGCTGCAGGGTTGTATGCCTTGCAAGGGCTGCAGGGGCTGCCCTTGGGCCCGCAGCAGTTGCCCCCTCTGCAAAACGGGGCCCGTTTCTGCTGGGCTCCGTGTCCGGGCACCTCTGCCGTTCCGCAGGGGCTGCGAGCGGCACCAGCGCAGGGCTGGCAGGTCCGGGAGCCTTCGCTGCAGCTGCAAGAGGGAGCTTCACGTGCCTGGTTCTGGTGGGGTGTCTTGGCCGCCCGGTCGATGGGTGGGAGCTGCTGCTTCCCCTGTGGCCCCTCTCCCTGCTTCTGCACAGGGCTGCGGTCACAAACAGGCGACATCCCTCAGGGATGGGTTAAATACGAGGATGGGCCATGACGGAGCATGGAAATCCATGCAGAGATGGAGAACCTTGGGGCTGGGTTCTCGCCATCAGCACCGTTGCTTCCTGCCTCCGTTGTGCTCTGTGCCGCGGGCAGATTAAACACTGCCCTGTTTCTGTTTGTGTGCCAGGTGAACGGCGTGAACGTGGTGAAGGTGGGGCACAAGCAGGTGGTCTCGCTGATCCGGCAAGGGGGCAATCACCTGGTGATGAAGGTTGTGTCCGTCAGCCGCAAGCCAGAATCAGAAGAAGTTGTCCGGAAAAAGGGTAGGTGCCGCGATCCCTGCGCTCCCGAGTTGGGGCTTGGCGCACGTCGGTGCGAGCGGCCGCGCGGAAGCCGGGGGACGCGCGACGAGGGCAGCGCTGCCATGAGGAGGGCACTGGGGCCGGACCCCTGCCCGCACCAGCCCCTCTCGCCCCTCCAGGTGCAGCCACCGTCTCCTGGGGCCACGAAAGCCCCTGAGGGTGACAGCGCGGGCTGGGTGGCGCGGGATGGGCACTGGCGCGGGGCTGTGAACAGGCAGTGACGCCCTCAGACTGGTGTTTAGTGGGGAGGCTGAGCTGGCACATCCCAGTGTGGCTGGGGCGGCCGGGCTCCCAGCCAAGCTCCCAGGAGCCCCATCCAGCCCCAGGAGCCCCATCCAGCCCCGGGAGCCCCATCCGGCCCCGGGTGCCCCATCCAGCCCCAGGAGCCGCATCCAGCCCCGGAGCCCCATCCAGCCCGGGGTGCCCCATCCAGCCCCAGGTGCCCCATCCAGCCCCGGAGCCCCATCCAGCCCCGGGTGCCCTGTCCGGCCCCGGGTGCCCCGTCTGGCCCCAGGTGTCCCATCCAGCCCCGGGCGCTCCATCCAGCACCAGGCGCCCCGTGCAGCTCCAGGCACCCGCAGCCCCACGCGCTGCTGCTGCTGCTGGCGGCTCTCGGAGCTCCGCGGTGCCTCCTCATGAGGACGCAGCTGCTCCCGGCTCCTGCCGTCCAGGGGGACCGTTGGGCTGCCGGCAGCCTGCCCAGGGGGCAGGTGGGTGGCAGGGAGCAGAGGCTCCCTGGGGTGCAGAGCTGTCCCTGCTGGGGCTGGGGGCTGTTGTTGCACAAAGCTGCTGCTGCTGTGGGGTAGGGAGAGTCGTGGAGAACCATAGAGAGGAGAACCTGCTGCGGGAGCTGGGCAGCCTCGCAGGGAGCTGCCCCGGCTGCGCTCCAGTGGGAGTCCAGGGGAAAATCACTGCTGTTGGATGTTGTGGTGGAGCTGTTCCTGCCGCCTGCACAGGGCTGTTGTGGTGGAGCTGTTCCTGCTGCCTGTGCAGGGTGTTGTGGTGGAGCTGTTCCTGCTGGTGTTGGGGTGTCCTGGGCATTGGGGTGTCCCGGGCACCAGGGGTGTCCTGGGTTCCGGGGCTGTCGCGATCAATGGCCCCGCGGGTGCAGGAGCTGTCCTGGTGCCGAGCTGCCCCACGGGCTGCAGGAGGGACCCTGTCGGAAGGTCCCCTGGGGATGTGGGGGCTGTCACGGTGCAGACCCACAGGTGGCACCCACATGGGTGTGGGGAGAACGTAGTGGAGAATTGACCCCATGAGAGTGCAGGGGTGTCAGGGTGGGGAATGGTCCCCGGGGTGCTCTGGGGTTAGAGCAGTCCCAGTAGGGATGCTGGGCGTGGTGGGGGTGCCAGGGTGGGGAACAGCCCCTGCAGCGATGTGGTGGGTGTCAGGGTCCTGTCCCACATGGTGGTTGTGCCTGGAGCTGCTGCCCAGGGAAGGGGCCTCTGGAAAGTGTGGGAGACTGTGCCCCGTGGTGCCCTGTGCCCCGTGGTGCCCTGTGCTCCGTGGTGCCCTGTGCTCCGTGGTGCCCTGTGCCCCGGAGCACAGTGACAGTCCTGCCTGAGACTGGGTCTGTGGGACCTCTACTCATGGGTGGCTCTGCCCTTGGGACAGGGAGGCCTGGCCTGGGGACACCAGCGGTGAAGAGCAGGGCACATGGGGCACGGCCAGCTGTGCAGGGCAGGGGCACACAGGCAGCCAGATGTGTGGGACAGGGCGTATCTGATGACAGCCAGCTGTGCGGTGCAGGACACACGGGGCTCGGGCAGCTGTGCAGGACAGGGCACATCTGGGCCAGGGACACTCCGTGCCCCTGTCGGAGCGCGGTGCCCGGCCGCGGCCGCCCGCCGGGCTGCGCTCCCCGCGCGAGGCCCGTGTGGGACGAGCGCCTTCCTTTGCGCCCGAATCCGCCCCTGCCGCTCCGCTCGCTGATGCACAGGCAGCGCAGGTTGCCACGGCAACGCCAGCCTGAATCCCGCTTTGTGGGAGCCGCGAGGAGGAGGAGGAGGAGGCGCCGCGCGCGGCGAGGAGCAGCCGGCCCCGCTCGGCGGAGCCCATGGCATGGCCGGGCCCTGCGGCAGCGCCGGCGGCCGCCCGGGCCGCGTAGCGCCGCGCGCC